>CM060708.1:171876195-172016772 GCA_030686995.1 Artemisia argyi | reverse complement strand
ATAACAAAAATAAAAATACTAAAAGTACAAATTCGTACAGTAATGTGCAGGGTGAGTAAAGGTAGAAAAAGTGGAAAAAGACAAAAATGAATATTCGGACAAAAGTGCCCTTATGTGATGTGCACGTGAGGACTGAGATAACGAGCGAAACTAACGACCGTCAGGATTTTGGACTAGCGGCGTAATATATTATTGATTTTGGATCAAAAACGAAAATATTAGCATTTTTGGATGTCGTTTAAAATCTGAGCAAAATATATGGACTAACGGTGTAATTTACTCTAAATCTACCCAAACATACTCACTTATAAATCGGGAAGAGAGAAGCTCGTACTCGCATAACACGCGTAACTTGTATATAACTTGTTTAATCTCTTAAATAAATAAGTTGAGTGGTGAATAAGTTTGCGATTTATCAATGTAACTAGTTTAAATGCAAAAATGATGCATGAATATAGAAAATAATAAAAATAATATACAAATAACCTAAGTTGCATGGGGACGGGTACGGGTACCGGGAAACGGTAACATCCTAAAATTCAAGAAACAGGTACAACGAGGCACTTTGTGATTGGTCTTAATTCTTTTTTGTAGTCTATGTGTTTTATAATATTTTAATATATGACAAATTGTATTTCAAAAAATATAAAAGAATTAAGTATGTAAAGTTTAATCAATCAAAAAAGTTACATGTTTGTTCATTTTGTGACTAGAATACAACTTACAGGGGAAAAAGTGATTTAGGACTGCAATATCTATTAAAAGTGTGTGAAAAGTAAAATGAGATTAAGAAAACACAACAAGAAAACAAAAGAGCCGTAACAAGAATTTAAGATACAATATAAAGCTATTATATGGCAAACTTATAAAATTATAAGTAAAGGAGTAACATTATAACAAAAAAGGAAAAAAAAAAAAACAAAAATAAAAAATTAGATGTTTTCCATTTTTCTATGCAGACCCGTGACCACACAAAGAAAATAGACACAGTGTCTTATCTTCATCTAACCTTTCTCCTTTGTTTAACCTTTCTTCTTTTTCGTTGCTCTTTCTCCTTCCATTACTTACTGTACTTTTTTCGGCAAGATACTTTTCTTTCTCTTGTTCCGATTCTGTCATGGGAAACGTGACCTTTTGGGCTAGAAACGTTCCGCAAACATTTCCTAGATAAAAATAAGCGTACCCCAATTGATGAAATGTTTCCACTTTTCCCGGGGACATTTCCTAGGCATTTCCTGGTGTTTCCCGTTTCCGGTACGTGATACGGCATCCAGACGGCGTTTCCGTGTATCCTAGTAAATAACTATAGACAATTTCAATATCATTCAAGTTATAATCATTATTCACTCATATTAAGTACTCCATTCGTCTCAAAATTATTGTCCCATTTTGACTTTTTCGGTCTTTATTTTTCAACTTTGATCTTAAGTATTTTTTTGTTTATATTACATAATAATTGATGCAAAATATATGAACAGATTGTGTTTTAAATGTATTTTCATTGGTATAATTATTATCAAGTATTGTATAACACAAACAAAAATATTTATAGTTAAAATTGAGAAAGAAAGACCAAAAAAGTCAAATAGAGACAATAATTTTGGGACGGAGGGAGTATATAACAAAATAAATTATAATATATACTAAAGATGAAAATTGAACGGGGCAATTTGAGAAATCTTAGGTGGTCCGTTATTTCTCAAGTTTTCATCTTATTGGTCCAGCAAATGTGATTAACAATGTGAATAGTCCCAACAGTGTTTGAGTGGAGGCTTTGGCACTTTGTGATTGGTCTAAATTACTTGGGACTGTTCCTGTTCACCCCTGTTTTTTGCGTAATGATCCTGTCATATATTCAAAAATGTAATTTACCAGGTTTCACTCGCTAGTCTTTGTGCTAGCCAAATAGAACCACACAGGTGTAAATTTTCAGCACCTTCCACAACCGCCTTTTATCATCAAAACACACACCCCTCCATATTCTTCTAGAGAAATCCTAAGCAAACATAGAACTCCTAATCACTAAAATCATATTAAAGGTATGAATTATTTCAATTTAAAGTCATCGGATTGCTTATTGCTTGATGATTTTAGGTCATCATTCGCTACCCTTGGTTATGAACAACAAGAGGCTTTTCATCATGAACAAAAGATTAGTATCTGCATCCGAGATTAAAAGTATGAGTTGTTTTAAATTAGTTTTCGATGATTGTTTTTCAATTGGTGGGTTAGGGTCTCGTGGAAGTGGTGGTGTATCAAGTGGTATAGATGGTAGTTAACCTTTGTGGTTGGTGAGATGAATGTGTCTCATTGGTGTGAAGTTTAACAGATTTTAGGCGGGGGGGGGGGGGGGGGGGAACCAAATCAGTTTGTTTGAAATTTCAGTTTTTAGGCGTAAAGTGTAGCTTCCTACCAACACAAACATACCATGGTTTTGGAGTAATTTTTGATTTTGATCATGTGTTTCAGTAATGCTGTTTTTAATTAATCATTTTCTTTGAAAGAATCCATTTTTTTAATGAATCATTGGCAAGAAAAACACGGTGGTGAAAATCAAAGGAGGCGGAAGAAGAAGGCTAATGGTTAAAGTTGAAGGATTCGATTTTCTGAATTGAAACAAGTAAGTACCTCTTTTGTGAGTTTATGATCATGGTTACTTTCAAACAATTTCCATGGATAGCTAAATTTGATGTGGTATTAAGACCTAACTTCTGTGTTTCGGTTAGCGATAAGTGTCTTTGGGCTTCCTAATTCTTCCTGCTTATGCTTATTTGTATAAGTGCGTATTTATAATTTGGTTGACAAGTTCATGTCAATGTTATATGCAGGCTTCATTTGGGATTCCGGTGCAATGGGATTAAGGAAGTGGGCAATATATTCATACTAGAGGTAATTTTGTATATACTAAAACCCATTTTTGAAATGTCCAAAAGTGATTTTTTTTAAGGGGTCCGTTTCGAGTTTATCGGGCTCCTCATGTGTGTTTGTCAATTTGGAATTTGGGTTATGCTTCATGTACTTTGATTAGGAGTTTAAACAATATTTGGTTTTGATTGGTGTTTTTCATAACGTCAGACGAATATGCTATTCTTATTTTATTGTAACGTAGGGTGAGGCGCTACCCAATTTCTGCATTTGTTAGCGATGAGAGTGGAATGATAAATCGGGTTGCAGGGGTGTTTGCAAGGAGGGGATATAATATTTGAGTCCCTTGTTGTTGGCTTAAATAAGGATAAAGCTCTTTTTACTTGTTGTTTGTGTTACTTTGCTTATCATGGCAACTACCGATCAAAAAACATATGGGGGAGAAGAAATTGTCATAAAATCATCACATGAAAGCAACTCACCCATGCCTGATAAAATGATGGCCAGTATGTTATGAAATACATGGAAAAATTAATTTTAAGTAAGTTTGGTTGCTATAGAAAACCTTATAGATGATGGATCAGATAGTTTGGGTCAATTTGGTGTTTTATTATATGTTTACGTGTTTATGCATACTTGATTTAATATGAAATACATGTTTTTACATGCTGATATATGCTTTCATGTTTCACAGGAATATGAAACAAAGACGAGGGAACACATGCATTAGAGAAAGGCGTGCACCACATACTAAGGCAGAAATGCTAAAAAGATGCACACCCATCTGATCTATAAACTGAAATTCACTCAACGGAAGGTGAGGCAGCAAAACAGTAGCCTCAACGGCCATTAAACATTGGGAGTAAGGCTTCTTTTCTAATGCATGTATCCCAAGTTCTGTCACTTTCGCCTTTCTAATGTAAGTTTTATTACCACACAGTTACATCTATATACAAAAAGATAGAATTTTGCTTTCTTTTTGGAAGATTATTGCTTTAGTTTTGTTGTTAACTGTGGTGATGGATCAGATAGTTGGAAGAGTAAGTTATGCATTGTATGGACCTTTTTTTGGTTGTAAATAATATACACTGTTCATTTCATTTTATAGTGTTTGTGTTTGTGATTGTTTTGTTGGCAGGCTGTGCATAACATGATTCATGTGACTCTTAGTCCACACCCCGGTCAGCCACTTGGGCAATCACGGTTTGATTCATATGGCTACCTACTTCAATATGGTTTGTGGTCATATTGATTCAAACCTTTTGTTGGTCAGTTTCTGTTTTCATTTCTGTTTATCGCTTTACTGTGTTAGAGGTTTCAATTACCATTTTATATGTTTTCATTTCTGTTTGTTGGTTTACAGTCCTTTCTTAGTACTTTATCAAGTATTATTTTTAGGTGCACTTGGATAGCAAAGTAGTTAATATCGATGGCGGTAAAGACGCCGATGATGATTATTGGTTTTTTATAAGAAGGAACTAATTCCACTATTATGGAGCTGAGGTTTAACATATTTAAAATCACGTTATGATGATGCCTATTGTGGTGGTGTATGCATGTTATATAATGTGGACATCTGAATGAAAAGTTGATTGTGTGCTTCCAAGATGGGGATGGAAGGTCAGAACAATGGTCTATTCACAAACACACATCCTCTAGCAGGAGCAACAAAGAAAATAAGGGTGACTTTTTGATGGTTTTACCTCATTATTAGATATCACTAAAATTTGAAGCAACTACTTCAAATATTTATTCACTTTTTGCTAAAGTACTTTGTACCTCAGTTTAATGCAACACTTTCTTGCTCACTTTTTAGCTTAAATTGCATTCACTATATCATGTTTACTATTTATACATGCAACAACATATGCATTTGATGAACATTTTTGACGATTACACTGGACAATATACGTAATGGTCTAATGGTGTAGCAAGTTAATGGTTGTCTATGGTTGTATATTGTTCACTGTACCCATCTTGCCATATATCTTCTTAATGAAATATATGGCAATTTGTGTTCTATCTTCTATTCTTTTTTGCCGCAAACCTACAAACTAAAGTTCTATCTTATGTTCTTTTTTGCATAACATCTATGGCAACAATACATTTTATGGCAATAGGAATGTTGCTCCTACCAAGTTAATTGTTATTGGTCCTGTTGAGGCAACATTTCAAGATCTCCTAATATTTTAATGATGACAAATAAACCTTTGAAACACATAAAATAACAAACAGTAGCCAAAATTCCCCAAATCCATATCTGTTCCTGATGCGTCACCCACGCGTTGATGCGTGGCTGACGTGACAGGCTTCTGTATGGATCGGGATGAATTTTGAATGTTGGCTTTCACCTTACCCGACAAATGTGGATCTTTCAATACAGGTATGAATATGTTATGTGCTTAATTGAGAACACTCGAAACGAGTTTTGGGATTAGAGAGATCCAACTTTTGAAACACCGATTTTGGGCACCAACTCATGTTTTCTAACTCTTGCCTCTAGCCAAGGCTTTTCTAAACTTAGGGAGCTTATATATTTTACGTAACATCACGTGAAAGCATCCATATGCTCATATCCCGTGCTTACGTCTTCTATAATCACGTAAGGGATTTACTCCCTTATTAGTCAAACTAAGTCAAGTGTCACTTTGCGTAAATGCATCCTTTCCCGCTTGGGTTATGCTTTACAACATGGTAAAGCACTTGGCTTGTTTGTATCAAGGTGTTAGTTGAGAACGTCAAGTCGTGGAAAGTCACGAGTTATGAAACTATGGATTCTCGATGCTGTGTTACTTGGACTTATAAGTAACCTATGATTTTCTCAACTCATAATCTTAACTGTCTAAACCTTTTCTTCTTAATTACAATTAGATTATCTCTTAATCTCTTCTTAATCACCTTCTTAATCACAAAGAGACAAAGCCTCCAAACAACCCATCAACCTCTTACATATTCCCTTACACCTCTTACACATTCATACTTTTTGACTCACACACTCTCCCACACAATATTCTCTCACTTTACACAATTCCCATACACCTTTCTCATACACCAATACATACACTTCCCTATACACACATACACTCTTTTCTACACACACCTTTAAATTCAAAATACACACACTTCACTCACATATCTCTTTTCACACACACAAGGCTCCCCATCATATCACTCTTACACATTCCTTACATATACAACTCATTCTTACACATATCATATCTAATCTAACTCATTCCCTCACAACCCCAACAACTTTATTTTCAAAATACACACACTACTCACAACCATCCCATTCTCTACACACACTAGGCTCCCCATCACATCCAACTCTTAATTATTCTCTTACACACTCTTACACCTCCAACAACTTTATTTTCAAAATAAATACACTACTCACTGTTGGGAATTACAGATTTGAAGATTACAAAAACAAACAACTAGAAGTGAAGAAAGAAGAAACAAGAGGGGCCTAATATGTAATGGTTACGTAGCTTGATTAGTAAGCTAGGGTTTAGGGTTTGTAACCTCTCTCTATTATATAAAGAGGGTAGGCGTCTAGGTTACAAGTATCTCTTTCATAGCTAGTCTCTCCAATGAGAGTCTAGAAAACGCATAGAGCGTGTAGTATGTTGATATAAATAATGCGTAAAAACGTAATTAATATTTCTCGATATCCCTATGTTTTGACGATCACAAAATGTAAAATCATTAAACGTAAATAAGTATTTAGTGACAAAATATCATTATATCCAACTAATTCACTTAAGGTATGAATAAACAATTGCCTAATACATTTTATGATTAAAGGAAGGTTTATTTACTAATTACAAATTATATAAAATGGTATAAACATTTTACATATTTAGAAAAACACTTTTGGTAATTAGAGGAAAATGTTTATTTCATAATAAATAAATGAATTCAAATTTTTAACCAAATTCAGTTAAACTTTCACCAAATAAACTTTTCCCAGAAAAGACAAAACTGTCTGGCCGTTACAGGTGGGCGGCCCCCTTAATTATAAGGGGCGGCCCCTTTAATTTTAAGGGGGAGGCCATGAATACTGGTTCAAATCTGTAATTTTTCCTTACCTTTTGCATAAAAACTTTCTGTCCAAATTCTCTCAAATCATCTTCCTAAAACATTTGATCATAAACATATTAGTTCTTGTTTCAAGTGATCCAATCCATCCTCATTCAAAGTGTAAGAGAAGAATACTTCTCCAACATCTTGTTTAGAAGTATTGTAGAGTTGTGTATATTGTTAGTTATTGTGTAAACTATTTGTAAAGGTGAAGAAGATGTGTAATAGGTAGATCTAGGTGGGTTAGTTGTTGTGAATAGAAGTAGTGAAGAAGTAGTTGAGTTGTGAAGACGAAGTAGTGAAGGTTTGAGAAGTTGTGTAGTAGTAGTGGTGTGTATAAGTCGTGAAGAAGGTGTGTAGTGACTAGTGGTATGAGATTAGTTCTAGCTACTATTAGAACTCGACATTTAGCTTAGTGTCATTAGTCGGTGTAAGCAAAAGTTATGTAAGGTTTCTCCGTAAAAAGGGAGCTCGTTGTGATTAGTGAAGAAAACTCTCGAGTGGGTGACTCGAGGAGTGGAGTAGGGCAAGGAAGGTGACCTTGTAGCCGAACCACTATAAATCCGTTGTGTCTTGGTTTGATCCTTCCATCTCTTGTTCATTACCTTATTTACATTTTTATTGTTTACATACTCATAAATATTTACATCTAGTTGTAGCTTGTGATATTGTGCTAAAATTGATTTCACACAAAGTTCAAACAAAAGGTTCATTCACAAAATAAAGTTTTTATAAATAACCTAAAAAGGATATAATACATTTATACACATATACATGTATAATTGATCATTTCGAACGAGTATAGATTTCACAACAAAACTTAAAGTGAAGATTTTGAAAACAAAGTTTTAAAATCAAAATTGACGTAAAACTATTCAACCCCCCCTTCTAGTTTTCCACAATTGGCGACAGAGCTACGTTAAACAAGTCTTTTAAAATAAATTGTATTTTAAAACTTGAAATCGATCTATGGAATCGGAAAAATATTTAGAAGGGAACATGACATTTAAACCACCATATCTTGAAAATGAGAATTTTAGTGAATGGAAAAATAAATTTGAAAATTATGTGAAATCAATAGATCAAGATCTTTGGCACGTCATTTCAATTGGTGATATTCAAACAAAAACGGATTTTGAAAATCAATACAATTACCCCCAAACAAAGATTGATAAAAATACTATTGCAAAACTAATGATTTATAAAACCCTACCTGGAATTGAATATGAAAGAGTATTCTTTTGTAAAACGGCAAATGATATTTGGAAATGTCTTTTAAACTTTCACCAATGGAAATGTCGAGCCAAAGATGATAAACTTGATGTTGCACAAGAATTAATTGTTCTAGAAAAATTAATAGATAAACATTTAGTTGATGTAAATACAAGTGCTACTAGTTCAAATATGGTCATTGGAGGTATCAATAACGAAGATTACATGAGCCAAATCCGAAGAAAGATTATAAATGAAATATGGAGCGACATGGAAGGTGAAGAGGATCGTTATATAACATGTGAAGATTGAGAAGCATATAAAGCCCCAAATGAGGTACAATCCGAAACCAAATATTTTTGCTATGATCAATTCATATTAGAGTTTTCAAAATTAGAAAGCAACTTCAAATGTTTTTGCAACATAGACTCAAATATCACGTTTAAAAATGAATCTTCAACATATACTGAAGAAAATTTTGAAAAAGGGAAAATACTTGCTAAATTTGAAAATAGTTCCAAATCACTAATATACTTACTTAATATTCAAAAGGCTTTTAATGACAAAACCGGATTGGGATTTAATGCTAATGATACTTTGACAAATAAATCAAAGCAAATAAAGTTTGTAAAACCTAGTGGAGAAATTTAGAAAATTACTCTAGTTATAACAATTGTTTATTCCATGAGACAAGAAAACCATTATCATTGTGTGAAAACATATTGATAAGAAATTCTTGCACGTGTTAACAACATCTATACCATATGCATTCCAAATGCAATGGATGTTGTGACTAACCATTTAGGACCCATAAGATTTTGGGTACCAAGTTGTTTTACATGTTAGGTGTCATAATCATGAGGATTGGCACACTTGCATTTACATGAAGTTTGGCGAACCATTGAGACATGCTTTTAAACCACACGTAATTATGCTTCTAGTACTTGCTGGCGATACTATGGTGTAGTCTGGTTATGGGTTCTCTATTGCTTTGCTTTCTCTCTACGATCTTCTTGGAAATTCGTTGCTTCCTCTTTTCACTTTCTCATAAGCCTTATTGAGTTAATTCATTTTAAGACGCAAGGTACGTTCTCTCTTTTAATTATTACTCAAACTTCCAAGACTGTTAATTGTTTGTTCGTGTGATAATTTTGTTTTTGTATTATTAACATTGCGGATATATATTCACTAAACCCTTTTAGCATGTACTAGTTTATCACTAGCGTTTAGGACTAGGAATGATGGAGCAAATTGACAAAATTCTATTGCAATTTCTTAAATCAATTATTGCATAAAATTGCTTTATTTTCTCTTCTTCGTCCTTGAGACTAGATATCTACTTCACACAAAAATTGATGATTGAGAACTTTACATTGCATAAATTAAAAAAAAAAAAAAAAAAAAAAAAAAAAAAAAAAAAAAAAAAACTCAATCTATCTAAACTATTATCATTTTTAGCAACAAATATTATAAGTCATTCATAACACATTTCATCAAATTTTGATCATTATCATCATTAAGTATTTTACTTCAACATCCTTTTGACTCTTTCAAATCGAGTCTAGAATTTCCATAACTAAATGCTCTTCATAGGATTAAAATGCTTAATTAACATTAAAACCCTATAATTACAAATCCTCTTAATGAAATTTCTCTTTGCTTATACACTACACTTCAAAAACTTTTCTTAAACATATTGTTTAATAATGCTAAAAACTTTTTCTCATAAATCATGCTTGATACTACACATGTAATTGTCAAATTATATAATCAAATATATATTTTTGACAATCGTGGGTTTAACAAGTAAAATCAGGGAGATTTTGGATTGCTTCTTAGGATATCTTTATGTTTTGTTTTGGTTGAAGCAATCGCATCTTCACATATGTTGAATATAGACACACACTATAGCTATGACATGAGTCATTTTGTCACATTTGTTCCATCACTAGCTTCCCACTTATTAGTTTCCTTGGCCCCTTTCATTAAGTTAGTTAACTTAGGATATATGACTTGCTTAATTGTTCGTTTACACTATTTTCTTTGCATGAAATTATATTATATGCTTAGTTGCCTACATGCATACTTTTCTTGCATACTCTATTAATATAATACTTGATTAAGTTGCCTAAAGAGATGGACTTGCCCAAAACCAAACCTCCAAACAAGCATCTTTCTGGAAAAATTTCTGTCAAAAACCATTTCTAGCAATCTGGGAACCAGACTCTGGGCGGCCCCCATAATTATCACGGGCGGCCCCTTTAATTTTAAGGGGGCCGACCATGAATTAAGGGGCCGACCACCTGATAGTCGAGGTTCCCTGTTTGCTTTCTGCTTTTTAGCTCATTTCACCCTATTTTGATTCCTCACTTCCCTAAATTCACAAACACATTTTGTCTAGTAAATCCTCCATTAATTTTTCCTTCCATAAACACATAATCATCACACTATAAATACCTCTCCTCATCACATATCCTTGCTCAATCATTCCATCATGACCTCTCCCAACAAACCAAAATCAAAATCATCTAAGCTAGCAAGGATGACTGAAAAGCCCACGTGGAGAAAGAATCAAAGCCCTCGAAACAAATCCGTCACAACAAGTGGATTTGGTAATCAATCAACATCCCCAAACACTCACTTTCCCAACTACACTCCAAACTCACAAGGACACTCCTTTGAACCACTCTACAAACCTTACCACATTGGCCAAACATCCCATTTCGTCCCTAATCATACATCTCCATTTCCATCCAACTACAATGAACCATATCACTTTGGTAAATCATCAAACTATAACACCAACTACACAACACCAATTCATCCACCTCTACCAAATGATTCACTCCACATTACCACGGAAAAGCAAAAGTTCCGTGAAGAAATCAACTAATGAATGTATTATATCCGTTTTATGTTATTTATAAAAACTTTATTTTGTGAATGAACCTTTTGTTTGAACTTTGTGTGAAATCAATTTTAGCACAATATCACAAGCTACAACTAGATGTAACTATTTGTAACAATTCGCAATTTCAGGTTAATTACTATTCCCGAAAAATTCACTATTCATTTTACTATTCATTTTTACTATTCATTTTTCCCGAAACTTTCCCGAAAGTTGATTTTTATTTGATATTCTCGAGTGATAAATCATTTCCATGGCAAATTAAATGTTTGACATTCGTCAGATCATTTTCGTGAAAGTTATTAAGGAATTACACGTTTTAGGGTAAAACGTCATTCAGAAATTCTACGCATAACGAAATTCGACCCCGTCAGGTGACCCCACATCAGAAAAATGTTTGACACACTCATGATTTATTTGAGAATAAATCATGACTGAGAAAAACATGACCAAAATAAGTCTCGGCCGTGAAAAACTGGAATTTTCAGTTTTTAAGCATTTTTACTCAGCCGTAACCTTAGCCTATACCTGCACCGCGTTTCTAATACGATTTGATTTTTCAACTTATTAGAAAAAGTCAACATATTTTTCCCTCCTCCTTTGACCAAAAATCATTCCTTGATTTTATAAGTCATTCCTTGATTTTTAGGCTTACGGTTTGATGTCTAAAAGACATTTAATACCAACCGACACTGGACTGAGCCCAGTCTAGACATTATAAGTCATTTTAAATCATTTATAACCTATTAGAAAAGTAATATTTTACTTTTCTCAATTTTACGCAATATTCGTACATTTTACGTATTACGCGTTTTAGACCCGTATTTCCAGTTTTAGCAGGGTTTTACCACCCACATGGAACCTACCACTCATTTTATATTTTATTATGGAGTATAATGACATGTTTAACCATTCTTCCAAGTTTCATATTTTTACGATACCCGGTTTTACGTTTTGTGACGTAACAACTTACGGTTAGCAATTTACGGAGTCGGAACTAGCTCCATAAGCTTAGATAAGATCATCACAAGTCAAACCTTCCTCCCCAAGCTTGTGAACCGCCACTAGGGGGGGGGGATTCACACTAGGTGGCTTAATCTCATGCTTTAGGCCTTAAGATCCTTACATGTGTTCAACTTGGTGAGCAAGTGTTGACAAGTCAATGGAAGTAACCTCCTCTTTGGCATATAAATACCCTTCCCCTTCTCTTGTTGTACGCCACACTCACACACACCATCACCTCACACTTAGCTTCATGTAACACCCCCAAAATACCGCAGCGGAAGACTGTGTCATTGGGATGCTACTTCAGGGCACAAAGTACAAGGTATAGAAAACGAACTCTAAATGAGACGTTTTTAAAAAGTTACCATTCGAATAGATAAAATCATAGTTTACAAACCAAAAGATCCCAAATTGATAGTACATAAGTTTTTGAAAAGTATCGAATGGTAAAAGATAAAAGCGAAAGTCTTCAAAATGCATGCCCTAAGACTCTCCGCTCCACATACCTGCTATCGCCCTTCTAACCTGAGATAAACATGCTTAAAAGTGTCAACACAAAGGTTGGTGAGTTCATAGAGTTGTTTACTAAATAAAGTTTATGCATATGTATGAATGTTTCCCAGCAAAGGCATCGTAAATCCACTCAGTTACAAGTCCCGCCATAAGAGACTTGTAACCTGTGTGTTCACAACCCACTGCTACAATATATAGTATGAATAAAATATGTATAAGTTTATCACAACAGTTAAGCATTTAGTCGTGAGTCTACACTTCATCTCCGAAGACCTCACGTTTGTATGTATATCTCCATGGTTGTGCCCAGCAACTTAATCTGGGGCCATTGGAAGTATGTATGTATGTATGTTTTCCATGGTTGTGCCCAGCAACTTAATCTGGGGCCAGTGGAAGCATGTATGTATGTTTGTTTCCATGGTTGTGCCCAGCAACTTAATCTGGGGCCATTGGAAGTCTCAAGAATACACCATCACAGTTTAGTATAACACAGTTAAGTATAGCACAATCACGTATGTATGAAATCAAGTATAAAACAATCGAGTATAAAACAATCAAGTATAAATGTTTTAAATATCAAGAAAAATATGTTTTGAGTATTTATACTAGTAAGCAAGTAGTTGAGCATGTATCTCCCCCCAAAGAGTTAAAACAAGTGTAAAGAGTAAAAGTGGGGCTATGACTCACCTTAGCAATAGCAATCCAAAAATAGAGTTATGAAATTGATAGAATAGGTCCAACAATCACTAGTCGCGACCTAAATATGCATATGTCTTAGTTACCGAAATCAAGTCAAGCATGCAAGTCATACACTACATTATCACTTGCACATGTCGTCGTAGTATTCGTCGTCAAAAATGTATTTGATCAAAGTGATCTCGAGTTTAAGTCATCCACCATTTTAGAAAAAGAAATTTGTAAATCTCACGACCAAATATTAGTCGTCTCAAAAATATATATTTTGAAAATCTCTAACGTACCCCATAAGTATACGTAAAGTTCTACCACTTTTATTTACGTCGTTTTAGCCAAAACACACCTTAAAGTGTCCAAATTTCATGTTGAACATTTCCATCAGCTTTCAAAAATAAATAAAAACTGTCAATATATATATATGGTTTTGTCCAACTTCCTAAGGCCATAACTTTCGCGTCGTAGTTCCGTTTTTTCAAGTTCTTTATATCCCCGCGAAGGTATTCACGTGTACTCTAGTATTTTCAAGGTCTCGGCTAGTTTAGAAATCATTTAACCTCAGTTTTTCCTAGCTCAAAAATCTGGACAGAAACCATTTTTCAGAAAAAGTAGTTTTCGTCGTAAATCTTGAAAATAGCATATCTTTTTCGTTATAAGGCCGTTTCAACCCATTCAAGCGGCTATGTTTTCGTTATTAAGTCTAGTTTCTATATTTCTAGCCTATTATGGCCACCAAGATACTGAGTTTCTACAGGAGGTCGAAAAGGGCAGATTTACCATAAATAATGTCAAACTATATTTTTCTAGTGTTTACTTGCTACAACCTTTTGTCAACAACTCCAACTATGGTCCTAGGTCATCCATCAACTAGAAAAAATAGTGATCTAAACATAACCCAACAATATTTAAAGTCCTTGATCAAGATCATCCAAGTTTTCAAAGCTAACATATATATATATATGTAAAGTTTATTTTTATTTTCTTGTAGAGATTTATTAACACTTTTCTTGAGATCAAAACTTATACAAAAATGTATTTTCTTAGCAAAATATTAAAGTGGATGTAAGATGTTTAGACATGTACCAAGTGATAATCATGTGTAGCTACTTAACAAGCATAAAATTATAAGAATCAAGAAATATTAGTAGTGTAAAAATCACTTACAAAGAGGTTAGTGAGATGAGGTTAGTAGAACACTAATGTAACCCCAAGATTAGTACTCCAAACCCTTGTTAAACTATCCTAAGTACTCTTGAAAGTGACCAACAAGCTCTCTAATCTTCCTTGCTCCTTAGGGTGGATCGAATGGTGAGTAAGAGTGGGAGGTGAGTATGTTTTCTTGTTAACTAAAATGAAGAACTAGTTTAGGTGTACATATATATAGTCATATGGTCAATGTGGTCAAAAATATCACAAGGACTTGGTCCTTGTGATTGCCGAATTTCATGGAAAAGGAGGGGGGCAATTGAGTTGCTCTAGCCACCAAAATTAATTGCATGTCTCCCATGATAATAAGATTGAAATTTTTGGTAGATTTTGTAGTGGTATTTTTACACATTATAGGGGGGGGGGGCGGCTCATAGGACTAAATAGAAAAAAAATGAATGTAATTTTTATAAAATGTATATATTAAATGTATTGGGTAGTAAAAATATGTATCGGGTATTAGTTTGGTAGTTAACGGAAGTTATACGTAATTAAAAGTAAGATATAAAGAATTTCTCTTGGACATCGGAAAATATTTTTTTAGGACTTTTGTAATAGTTTTGGAAGTATAAAAATACCCTAAAAATAATTGTTGAGAAAGTCGGGTATGTCGAGTGTTACATTCTTGAATAAAAATTAACGTTATGTAGGATTTAAAAACCGTAAGTATTTAAAGAATAGAAATTCGTTTTATAGAATAAAATGGTGAACTGGGGAAAGGAGCAAGGTACCGGAGCGTTGTGGACTAAAATTAACCTAAGTCCTAGAGTACTTAGAATTTAATTAGAAATTCGCGTCGATTC
Organism: Artemisia argyi; assembly: GCA_030686995.1. NCBI lineage: Eukaryota > Viridiplantae > Streptophyta > Magnoliopsida > Asterales > Asteraceae > Artemisia > Artemisia argyi. The sequence goes on along the minus strand of CM060708.1, from coordinate 172,001,484 downwards.
AAGTAAAAGGCTTATGTAAAAATGTTTCAAATCAAACGTCAAGAATTTAAATTCTAGTTTAGAAATTAGTATTGACCTGGGAAATAGCGGGTTGTGACAGTCTCTACCCCTTAAGGGAACTTCGTCCCGAAGTTCAGCTCATTCATTCCACATATGTTCCTAGTGTTCAGCTCATTCCTTCCCAAACTCGTTAGAGTTGTTTACACAAATCAAATCATCTACTACCTATATAACTAGGTTAATGATGCTAGGTCTCAGATTAGTCGAGGTTGGGTATAAGTTCTGTGCCAAGACTTAAGTGCTACTAAAATAATATAGTTGTTCAAGAGAATGTACCCGTGATGCTATCTTGGACATGTTGGGTGATAGGGTTTCCTAGGAAGTAAGCTCTGCCACGCGCGGGTGGAATCTCAATGGCCTCATCTTGTGGCCCTTCAATTGCTGCTGCTAGTTTTGGACGATTTCCTCCTTGGTTAAGATTCCTTTTTAACTTAGGACAGGTGTTCCGAAAGTGATCCGGGCTGTTACACTCATAGCATGTCTTTTGATTGTTCATCACATTGCCCACATTCACCGGCTCTCTACACTGGTTTGCATAATGACCAAACTGTCTGCAATTAGCACAAATACGGCAGGGCACAGTCTTTTGGTGATGAAAATTACATTTTGTACACTTAGGTTGCGAGCCTAAATACTCTTTCTGACCAGAACTAGTCGCCGCAAAGGTCCTTGCTCTTTTGTTGTCAGCTATTGCGCCTATACGCTTGTTCGACTCGCTTGTTCCCTTCCTTTTATCATTGTTCTTCAAGCTTCCATTTCTAACCATCTCATCTGTCAGAGTTCCTGCTCTCAATATTGCACTCTGAATTGTAGAAGGCTCAGTTGCTTTCACAGTCCCGCGAATTTCTGGGACAAGACCATATATGTACCTCTCGATCCTCTTGGACTCAGGGGTAACCAGGTGTGGAACTAGTCTGGCTAATTCATGGAATCGATCTGTATAGGCTGCATGTCCAGCCCCTATCATAGAGTGATGATAAAGTTCATCCTCTAGCTTCTGCATTTCATTGTCCGGGCAGTATTCCTCCTTCAGTAGTGCCTTAAAATCATCCCATGTCATACCTACAGCTGCCTCTCTACCCCTAGCTTGAACCTGCGTATTCCACCATGTCAATGCCTTTCCTGATAGCAAGCATACGGAGTACTTCACCATTTGATGTGGTGCACAGTCACTAATGTCGATCACCGACTCCATCTTTTCCACCCATCTAGTATACCCTAACGCGCCTCCTACACCATCGAACTCAATTGGCTTACACGATGTAAATTCCTTATACGTACATCCAGTCCTAATGTTGTTGTTGCCATTACCATTCTGGCCTAAACCATTGGTGTTGTTAATTCCGCTTTCGTGATTTGCCAAGTTATTCATATGATCGCCAACTTGAGTGACAATAGTGGGGAGAAAGTTTTCAAGTTGTCGAGCGATGATGGCTTCAAAATCAGTATTTCCACTGTTGTTGTTATCATTGTTTTCAACGCCGTGACCACCTCCTCTACCTCCACGTCTACCAGTTCTTCGACCATCGTTACTTGGGTTACTAGTGTCATGAGCAGCTCCTCTACCTCCTCTACCTCCACGTCCACCAGTCCTTCCACCCCTTGGTGTTGCGCCTCCTCGACCAGAGCTACGAGTCACTCTCCTTGGTGCCATGATTTCCTGGGAGGAAGGACATTTAGTGAACGTCAGAGTTGAGGGAAAACCGTTGTTTAACCAAAGTCTATACTTAACATCCTCATATATAATACCGTGCCACCAATTGTCTCCTAAGTCGTGCCAACACCGATCTACATATGCATAGTCATATGTCCACGTGTGTCGTGAAGCACTTATAATTATGTTGGCCACCACAATTATAAATGTTTCCTTTCACAGGTGTACATATCACCAGGCACACATATCTCAGTGGTAGACGTTGCTTAAATGGGAATCTAGGGAATGTCATGCTCAGTACGAAGGAACAAAGGATTCTCCCTTAAGTGCTAAAGTCACTAGGTAGTCTAGTTTCTAACGGCTTCTAAAGAGTAACCTCAAGAGAACTCCCATCCTCGGGCAAATCATCAAATCTCTACAGCTAAGTAATAACCTTCATTTAACTTAGTCTCATGTCTCATCAAACAAGAACTGTCACAAGATTAAGTTAAATGATCAGTTATCACCGAGCTCCATATTTCTGATAACTTGCCTAGATTTTGGGACTTCCCCATCGGTACCACAGAATATCTAATAGTGTAGGTCTAAGAAAATATCGGCAAGCGTACGTGTATGAAAAATGCAAGGCGATAGGGAGGAGAGTCTAAATGTATGTGGTTATAGTCTAGACTCTAAAAACAACCTAGTTCTCTATAACCAAGGCTCTGATACCAATCTGTAACACCCCCAAAATACCGCAGCGGAAGACTGTGTCATTGGGATGCTACTTCAGGGCACAAAGTACAAGGTATAGAAAACGAACTCTAAATGAGACGTTTTTAAAAAGTTACCATTCGAATAGATAAAATCATAGTTTACAAACCAAAAGATCCCAAATTGATAGTACATAAGTTTTTGAAAAGTATCGAATGGTAAAAGATAAAAGCGAAAGTCTTCAAAATGCATGCCCTAAGACTCTCCGCTCCACATACCTGCTATCGCCCTTCTAACCTGAGATAAACATGCTTAAAAGTGTCAACACAAAGGTTGGTGAGTTCATAGAGTTGTTTACTAAATAAAGTTTATGCATATGTATGAATGTTTCCCAGCAAAGGCATCGTAAATCCACTCAGTTACAAGTCCCGCCATAAGAGACTTGTAACCTGTGTGTTCACAACCCACTGCTACAATATATAGTATGAATAAAATATGTATAAGTTTATCACAACAGTTAAGCATTTAGTCGTGAGTCTACACTTCATCTCCGAAGACCTCACGTTTGTATGTATATCTCCATGGTTGTGCCCAGCAACTTAATCTGGGGCCATTGGAAGTATGTATGTATGTATGTTTTCCATGGTTGTGCCCAGCAACTTAATCTGGGGCCAGTGGAAGCATGTATGTATGTTTGTTTCCATGGTTGTGCCCAGCAACTTAATCTGGGGCCATTGGAAGTCTCAAGAATACACCATCACAGTTTAGTATAACACAGTTAAGTATAGCACAATCACGTATGTATGAAATCAAGTATAAAACAATCGAGTATAAAACAATCAAGTATAAATGTTTTAAATATCAAGAAAAATATGTTTTGAGTATTTATACTAGTAAGCAAGTAGTTGAGCATGTATCTCCCCCCAAAGAGTTAAAACAAGTGTAAAGAGTAAAAGTGGGGCTATGACTCACCTTAGCAATAGCAATCCAAAAATAGAGTTATGAAATTGATAGAATAGGTCCAACAATCACTAGTCGCGACCTAAATATGCATATGTCTTAGTTACCGAAATCAAGTCAAGCATGCAAGTCATACACTACATTATCACTTGCACATGTCGTCGTAGTATTCGTCGTCAAAAATGTATTTGATCAAAGTGATCTCGAGTTTAAGTCATCCACCATTTTAGAAAAAGAAATTTGTAAATCTCACGACCAAATATTAGTCGTCTCAAAAATATATATTTTGAAAATCTCTAACGTACCCCATAAGTATACGTAAAGTTCTACCACTTTTATTTACGTCGTTTTAGCCAAAACACACCTTAAAGTGTCCAAATTTCATGTTGAACATTTCCATCAGCTTTCAAAAATAAATAAAAACTGTCAATATATATATATGGTTTTGTCCAACTTCCTAAGGCCATAACTTTCGCGTCGTAGTTCCGTTTTTTCAAGTTCTTTATATCCCCGCGAAGGTATTCACGTGTACTCTAGTATTTTCAAGGTCTCGGCTAGTTTAGAAATCATTTAACCTCAGTTTTTCCTAGCTCAAAAATCTGGACAGAAACCATTTTTCAGAAAAAGTAGTTTTCGTCGTAAATCTTGAAAATAGCATATCTTTTTCGTTATAAGGCCGTTTCAACCCATTCAAGCGGCTATGTTTTCGTTATTAAGTCTAGTTTCTATATTTCTAGCCTATTATGGCCACCAAGATACTGAGTTTCTACAGGAGGTCGAAAAGGGCAGATTTACCATAAATAATGTCAAACTATATTTTTCTAGTGTTTACTTGCTACAACCTTTTGTCAACAACTCCAACTATGGTCCTAGGTCATCCATCAACTAGAAAAAATAGTGATCTAAACATAACCCAACAATATTTAAAGTCCTTGATCAAGATCATCCAAGTTTTCAAAGCTAACATATATATATATATGTAAAGTTTATTTTTATTTTCTTGTAGAGATTTATTAACACTTTTCTTGAGATCAAAACTTATACAAAAATGTATTTTCTTAGCAAAATATTAAAGTGGATGTAAGATGTTTAGACATGTACCAAGTGATAATCATGTGTAGCTACTTAACAAGCATAAAATTATAAGAATCAAGAAATATTAGTAGTGTAAAAATCACTTACAAAGAGGTTAGTGAGATGAGGTTAGTAGAACACTAATGTAACCCCAAGATTAGTACTCCAAACCCTTGTTAAACTATCCTAAGTACTCTTGAAAGTGACCAACAAGCTCTCTAATCTTCCTTGCTCCTTAGGGTGGATCGAATGGTGAGTAAGAGTGGGAGGTGAGTATGTTTTCTTGTTAACTAAAATGAAGAACTAGTTTAGGTGTACATATATATAGTCATATGGTCAATGTGGTCAAAAATATCACAAGGACTTGGTCCTTGTGATTGCCGAATTTCATGGAAAAGGAGGGGGGCAATTGAGTTGCTCTAGCCACCAAAATTAATTGCATGTCTCCCATGATAATAAGATTGAAATTTTTGGTAGATTTTGTAGTGGTATTTTTACACATTATAGGGGGGGGGGCGGCTCATAGGACTAAATAGAAAAAAAATGAATGTAATTTTTATAAAATGTATATATTAAATGTATTGGGTAGTAAAAATATGTATCGGGTATTAGTTTGGTAGTTAACGGAAGTTATACGTAATTAAAAGTAAGATATAAAGAATTTCTCTTGGACATCGGAAAATATTTTTTTAGGACTTTTGTAATAGTTTTGGAAGTATAAAAATACCCTAAAAATAATTGTTGAGAAAGTCGGGTATGTCGAGTGTTACATTCTTGAATAAAAATTAACGTTATGTAGGATTTAAAAACCGTAAGTATTTAAAGAATAGAAATTCGTTTTATAGAATAAAATGGTGAACTGGGGAAAGGAGCAAGGTACCGGAGCGTTGTGGACTAAAATTAACCTAAGTCCTAGAGTACTTAGAATTTAATTAGAAATTCGCGTCGATTCAAGTAAAAGGCTTATGTAAAAATGTTTCAAATCAAACGTCAAGAATTTAAATTCTAGTTTAGAAATTAGTATTGACCTGGGAAATAGCGGGTTGTGACACTTCATTTCTTCCAAATTCTAGCAAGATTCAAGTGCAAGTTCAAGGTAGAAACCCTAGTTTGATCTTAGGTTATCAAAACACTTCCATAACCTCATATACTTGGTGATTTCTCTTGAGTTTGAATCCACTCAAGTCACCTCAACTTTCATCATCTCTCTTTCAAGATTACAAGAGTAGAAAGATTGCATGAAGTGAAGTGGGTTGAAGCAAGTCTATCAAAGTCCTATCCTTACATGTTAACTTCCTTTCATCTTTGAAAGCCAAAAGTTGTAAGCCAAACCCTAACATGCTTCTTGTTGAATAATCATGTTCATGTTATTTACATATTATTCATACTATATTATGTCTTGTATTCATGTCCATGATGTATAAAAGTGAGTAAAACAAGTTATTGTACATGATTGATAAGACAAGTTAATAAAACAAGTAAACTAGTGACTTTCTTGGTATAACCTGATCAAAATGGTAAAATTATGATATTGGATCATTACATATTACAGTAGAGGACTTAACAAGGAAACCATAGCAATTTGAACCACCTAAAACGAGTATACGAGTCAAAAGTTACGCCCATTTGAAGTTACCAAAGATTTGCGGCAAAACTGCCTAAACCATACTGTTTTGCATTCTGACTTTTTGAAAGTCACCCTTCTGCTCCGATTCATCAAAAACTTAAAACACGAAAGTTGTCCGGAACGACGTTTTCGTTCAGGAATATAGAAGCTCGATCCCTGAAAACGCTTTCCGAGTGATAATTTCTTCAAATTCTTAACAGCCCATTTTTAGACCAAAGTCATTACATATAGGTTATGGTTTATGAAGACCAAAGGGGTCTTATGACCTATAATCAAGACCACAACCATGGCTAGAGCCAAGGTTGAGTCTCATGACCATTGAACAAGGACCAAAGGTCATGGCAAGGCCATGACGAAATGACCATGTAAGCTTACTTAGGCGTAAACATGAAACAAAGAGTTGACGATAACTTGAACAAACAATTTGGATCTACTTCACTTAAAAGGAACCATGAGATATTACAAAGAAAAATGGTCATTCAAGACTTATGAACATACCCTAATAACAACCTTCATGTACTAATAAACTTTCCTAAGTTTATTCAAATATCGGACATATAACTTTTCGGATCAAAAATTATATCTATATACTTTATCAACTACTACAATAGTAGGGAGCCTCCTGTGAGGAGTTCATTATGTAAGCCGTCGAGATGAGTTGTGGATTTACAAATTAAAGTGTCCTGGCTCCTCGAACGCTTACTAACATGACTTCTGAATTATGTCGGCCCGAACGGTAGTAAACGATATACAAAACATACATGTTCATGAATCTTTTCTTTCAAAGACTTACAATATACATCATACCACATCATGGACTATAATGCAAGATATATATATATATATAGGCACTCCGTTATATTCTTTACTCAAATCCTAAGTCACAACATTCTATTATAGGTTGCTCGTAGAAACCTTCACGATTCAACCGTTACATTCATTACTTGCTATCTTACTTAAGGTGAGTTCATAGCCCCACTTTACATTACTTCAATGTTTTACAAACCCTTGGGGGGAATACATGCTATTATTTTTCTACTCGAACACAATGCTTTCTACTGTATGCTATTCGACTATGTTTTATTATCACTAAGTAACATCCTTGCCAAACCAAGATCCCTTATTATGAACCATTTAATCACTTGCGAGGGTTACTTGCAAGTGAGCGCGAATATTGTGAATAGGCCTATTGGGATTGACGAATCCCATTTGTTTTGACTAAGTTCAAACAAATGCATTAATATTTGAGACATTAGGTATGACGGCAAAGTACCTACCGGGATAAATCTGCCGATCGATATGGGTACACGTTAACGTTTTGGTGTCATAAGCTTAGTGAATTAATAACCTTTCCGGGCATATAACAACGTAGCCTACCTGTTTTGTTTTCCAAACTTTGGTGTGAGTCTATAGCTCACACTACCAACATATTGTGTTCAAACATTAAACAAACTCTATGAATATCACTCAACCTTTGTGTTGACCTCTCAAGCATGTATTTCAGGTTCATGACGATCAAGGATGGCACGGAAGGGCACGGATACTCAAGAAGGCTATAAATTTTATTATCATTCAAAAATTCATTTAATGTGATTTGTAAACATGGAACCATTTGGGACCTCATTTTGTAATCTCTGATATTTATACAATTTGAATGATAAATCTTTTAAAACGACTCAATTGGAGTTCGTTTTCTATTATTGTGACTATTGTGCCGTCGAGTAACACCCAGTTTGAATTCCGCTGCATCCATGAATTGGGGGTGTTACAGATTGGTACCAGAGCCATGGTTATAGAGAAACGGGTCTAATTGAGACCTAAACTATAACTACAATTACAAGCAAAAACATTTTTATAGCCTTCCACTCTCCGTGTCTTCCATCCTCCAGACGATTATGGACTTAGTAAGCATGTTACACTATACAAACATAATTGCATATTGATATATGTACCCTTAACATAATAGAGCATTTCCCCGTAAGCATTTTATGCTACATGAACATATAAGTATATTGATATATACACACTAGGCATTTTACACTACACGAACATATATAAGTATATTGATATATACACTCTATTTATTTTCAATCATTTTGTCTAAACAATGGACTAAACATATCTGCGTATGCCTATTCTAGGGCATTACGACACAACCAGATTCTCCCAATCATGTTCCTACTCCAACATTTTATGTCCAAGACATTGTAACTGATTGCAATGGTCTTTCCTATTTTCCAAGACATTGTATTATACAATGGTCTTAATCATTTCTCAAATGTTTTGAGTCACACAATGGTTTAACCTACTTCCCAGACATTGTGAATTGCACAATGGTCTAACCTACTTCCGAGACATTATGAATTACACAATGGTCTAACCTACTTCCAAGACATTGTGTTTTGCGCAATGGTCTCTAGAATCATTCCATCACATCATCAATATCATTTCATGACATCAAAAACCTATCACAATCTATCGATTTCTAAACAAGAAATATGAGATTTCTAAATGACAAACTAATCCATCACCTATAAAAGCTGAAGTTCAGCTCTACATTCATAAAAGTTTTCTTCTGAAACCTTCATTATTAAAAGCTCGTGATCCTGGCCAAGTATGGACTGTTACTTAAAACTTCCTTTCCATACACATACCTACCCGTACTATCTTCTATGCAATAGAATGTGAAAACATACGTTACAAGTCTTGTATGGGCGGGACTTGCAACTGAAGGGTTTGACATCGCCTTTGTTTAGTGGACAGTTTCCCGAAAGCAACGGACATATCAAAAGTATACCTAATTTAGGTATTTGAAAATTTTATCGAACCTTGGCTAAATATAGACTAGTCACCTATATTTAACCTAGGGACAGTGGAATATAGTCTGACTAACTATATTCGACTTAAAATTTTCAAATACTGAGAATAGTTTTACTAGGGTTATGTTCAGATTAATTTCCTACTTGAACTCGATAAACCACCAGAATACATTAAAACAATCTAGAGACACGATAGTGCCTTACCACTCAGCAAGATCTTAACACCTTATTTGTATTACCTAATTTCATTCTTGAAATTTTTCATTTATGAGATAATCCGAACTACTATCTTGGGATAGTTATCGATTATTCTTTTCATCCCGTAGAAGTATTATCCTATTTAGGTCCTAAGGATACCATTCCATCATAAACTTTTAAAATCTCTTAAGATTTTTAAAGCAAACTCAACATCTATACCTAAGAGTATTAATGTTAAGCATACACTACACACTTTTGTTCATCAACATATCACATCATTATCTTCACAACCATTACAAACACAAGCTCATTAACAAATCTTGATGCACTTTTAAAGCTCAAATCATCCTTAGTTACACCACAAGCACCCTTATCAGCTTTACAAGATTGAATATTCATCTTGTACTTTTGGAACACCAGTATCATCCTCAGACCGATGGTCAGAGTGAACGAAACATTCAAACACTTGAAGACATGCTTCGAGCTTGTATAATAGACTTTGGAAAAGGATGGGATACTCATCTACCATTAGTCGAATTTTCCTACAACAACAGCTATCATACAAGTATTAAAGCAGCTCCATTTGAAGCACTTTACGGTCGAAAGTGTCATTCACCTGCTTGTTGGGCTGAAGTGGGGGAAGTTCAACTCACTGGTCCAGAACTCATCCGTGAAACAACGGTTAAGATTGTACAAATCAAAAATCGACTACAAGCCGCAAGAGATCGACAGAAAAGTTATGCCGACACACGACGCAGACCCCTAGAATTCCAAGTCGGAGATAGGGTTATGCTAAAGGTATCGCCTTGGAAAGGCTTGATACGATTCGGTAAACGAGGAAAACTAAACCCAAGATACATCGGACCATTTAAAATCCTAGCCAGGGTTGGCCCTGTGGCGTACAGACTTGAGCTTCCATCAGAACTCAGTAGTGTACACCCCACTTTCCATGTATCTAACCTAAAGAAATGCTTGTCGGATGAATCACTAGTGATTCCACTCGATGAAATTCAACTCAATGACGATCTTTAATTTATTGAGGAACCCGTAGAAATCATGGACCGTGAGGTCAAACAACTCAAGCAAAGCCGTATTCCAATTTTCAAAGTTCGTTGGAACTCACGACGTGGTCCTGAATACACATGGGAACGAGAGGACCAGATACGTAAGAAATACCCACATCTTTTTACCAACAAAGTTTCTACTCCCAACGCAAATTGATCTCCGGGACGGAGCTCTCATATGGGGTGGAGACTGTAACAATTCGCAATTTCAGGTTAATTACTATTCCCGAAAAATTCACTATTGACTTTTACTATTCATTTTACTATTCATTTTTACTATTCATTTTCCCGAAAGTTGATTTTTATTTGATATTCTCGAGTGATAAATCATTTCCATGGCAAATTAAATGTTTGACATTCGTCAGATCATTTTCGTGAAAGTTATTAAGGAATTACACGTTTTAGGGTAAAACGTCATTCAGAAATTCTACGCATAACGAAATTTGACCCCGTCAGGTGACCCCACATCAGAAAAATGTTTGACACACTCATGATTTATTTGAGAATAAATCATGACTGAGAAAAACATGACCAAAATAAGTCTCGGCCGTGAAAAACTGGAATTTTCAGTTTTTAAGCATTTTTACTCAGCCGTAACCTTAGCCTATACCTGCACCGCGTTTCTAATACGATTTGAGTTTTCAACTTATTAGAAAAAGTCAACATATTTTTCCCTCCTCCTTTGACCAAAAATCATTCCTTGATTTTATAAGTCATTCCTTGATTTTTAGGCTTACGGTTTGATGTCTAAAAGACATTTAATACCAACCGACACTGGACTGAGCCCAGTCTAGACATTATAAGTCATTTTAAATCATTTATAACCTATTAGAAAAGTAATATTTTACTTTTCTCAATTTTACGCAATATTCGTACATTTTACGTATTACGCGTTTTAGACCCGTATTTCCAGTTTTAGCAGGGTTTTACCACCCAAATGGAACCTACCACTCATTTTATATTTTATTATGGAGTATAATGACATGTTTAACCATTCTTCCAAGTTTCATATTTTTACGATACCCGGTTTTATGTTTTGTGACGTAACAACTTACGGTTAGCAATTTACGGAGTCGGAACTAGCTCCATATGCTTAGATAAGATCATCACAAGTCAAACCTTCCTCCCCAAGCTTGTGAACCGCCACTAGGGGGGTGGGGATTCACACTAGGTGGCTTAATCTCATGCTTTAGGCCTTAAGATCCTTACATGTGTTCAACTTGGTGAGCAAGTGTTGACAAGTCAATGGAAGTAACCTCCTCTTTGGCATATAAATACCCTTCCCCCTCTCTTGTTGTACGCCACACTCACACACACCATCACCTCACACTTAGCTTCATTTCTTCCAAATTCTAGCAAGATTCAAGTGCAAGTTCAAGGTAGAAACCCTAGTTTTATCTTAGGTTATCAAAACACTTCCATAACCTCATATACTTGGTGATTTCTCTTGAGTTTGAATTCACTCAAGTCACCTCAACTTTCATCATCTCTCTTTAAAGATTACAAGAGTAGAAAGATTGCATGAAGTGAAGTGGGTTGAAGCAAGTCTATCAAAGTCCTATCCTTACATGTTAACTTCCTTTCATCTTTGAAAGCCAAAAGTTGTAAGCCAAACCCTAACATGCTTCTTGTTGAATAATCATGTTCATGTTATTTACATATTATTCATACTATATTATGTCTTGTATTCAGGTCCATGATGTATAAAACAAGTTATTGTACATGATTGATAAGACAAGTTAATAAAATAAGTAAACTAGTGACTTTCTTGGTATAACCTGATCAAACTGGTAAAATTATGATATTGGATCATTACATATTACAGTAGAGGACTTAACAAGGAAACCATAGCAATTTGAACCACCTAAAACGAGTATACGAGTCAAAAGTTACGCCCATTTGAAGTTACCAAAGATTTGCGGCAAAACTGCCTAAACCATACTGTTTTGCATTCTGACTTTTTGAAAGTCACCCTTCTGCTCCGATTCATCAAAAACTTAAAACACGAAAGTTGTCCGGAACGACGTTTTCGTTCAGGAATTAAGAAGCTCGAGCCCTGAAAACGCTTTCCGAGTGATAATTTCTTCAAATTCTTAACAGCCCATTTTTAGACCAAAGTCATTACATATAGGTTATGGTTTATGAAGACCAAAGGGGTCTTATGACCTATAATCAAGACCACAACCATGGCTAGAGCCAAGGTTGAGTCTCATGACCATTGAACAAGGACCAAAGGTCATGGCAAGGCCATGATGAAATGACCATGTAAGCTTACTTAGGCGTAAACATGAAACAAAGAGTTGACGATAACTTGAACAAACAATTTGGATCTACTTCACTTAAAAGGAACCATGAGATATTACAAAGAAAAATGGTCATTCAAGACTTATGAACATACCCTAATAACAATCTTCATGTACTAATAAACTTTCCTAAGTTTATTCAAATATCGGACATATAACTTTTCGGATCAAAAATTATATCTATATACTTTATCAACTACTACAATAGTAGGGAGCCTCATGTGAGGAGTTCATTATGTAAGCCGTTGAGATGAGTTGTGGATTTACGAATTAAAGTGTCCTGGCTCCTCGAACGCTTACTAACATGACTTCTGAATTATGTCGGCCCGAACGGTAGTAAACGATATACAAAACATACATGTTCATGAATCTTTTCTTTCAAAGACTTACAATATACATCATACCACATCATGGACTATAATGCAAGATATATATATATATAGGCACTCCGTTATATTCTTTACTCAAATCCTAAGTCGCAACATTCTATTATAGGTTGCTCGTAGAAACCTTCACGATTCAACCGTTACATTCATTACTTGCTATCTTACTTAAGGTGAGTTCATAGCCCCACTTTACATTACTTCAATGTTTTACAAACCCTTGGGGGGAATACATGCTATTATTTTTCTACTCGAACACAATGCTTTCTATTGTATTTTATTATCACTAAGTAACATCCTTGCCAAACCAAGATCCCTTATTATGAACCATTTAATCACTTGCGAGGGTTACTTGCAAGTGAGCGCGAATATTGTGAATAGGCCTATTGGGATTGACGAATCCCATTTGTTTTGACTAAGTTCAAACAAATGCATTAATATTTGAGACATTAGGTATGACGGCAAAGTACCTACCGGGATAAATCTGCCGATCGATATTGGTACACGTTAACGTTTTGGTGTCATAAGCTTAGTGAATTAATAACCTTTCCGGGCATATAACAACGTAGCCTACCTGTTTTGTTTTCCAAACTTTGGTGTGAGTCTATAGCTCACACTACCAACATATTGTGTTCAAACATTAAACAAACTCTATGAATATCACTCAACCTTTGTGTTGACCTCTCAAGCATGTATTTCAGGTTCATGACGATCAAGGATGGCACGGAAGGGCACGGATACTCAAGAAGGCTATAAATTTTATTATCATTCGAAAATTCATTTAATGTGATTTGTAAACATGGAACCATTTGGGACCTCATTTTGTAATCTCTGATATTTATACAATTTGAATGATAAATCTTTTAAAACGACTCAATTGGAGTTCGTTTTCTATTATTGTGACTATTGTGCCGTCGAGTAACACCCAGTTTGAATTCCGCTGCATCCATGAATTGGGGGTGTTACACTATTTCTGAGTATGTAAACAATAAAAATGTAAATAAGGTAATGAACAAGAGATGGAAGGATCAAACCAAGACACAACGGATTTATAGTGGTTCGGCTACAAGGTCACATTCCTTGCCCTACTTCACTCCTCGAGTCACCTACTCGAGAGTTTTCTTCACTATTCACAACGAGCTCCCTTTTGGCGGAGAAACCTTACACAACTTTTGCTTACACCGATTAACGACACTACACTAAATGTCGAGTTCTAATAGTAGCTAGAACCAATCTCATACCACTAGTCACTACACACCTTCTTCACGACTTATACACATCACTACTACTACACAACTTCTCACACCTTCACTACTTCTTTTTCACAACTCAACTACTTCTTCACTACTTCTATTCACAACAACTAACCCACCTAGATCTACCTATTATACATCTTCTTCACCTTTACAAATGGTTTACACAATAACTAACAATATACACAACTCTACAATACTTCTAAACAAGATGTTGGAGAAGTATTCTTCTCTTGCACTTTGAATGAGGATGGATTGGATCACTTGAAACAAGAACTAATATGTTTATGATCAAACGTTTTAGGAAGATGATTTAAGAGAATTTGGACAGAAAGTTTTTGTGCAAAAGTAAGGAAAAATTACAGATTTGAACCAGTATTTATAGACAAAACTTTCTGACACAGGAGCGTGCCGGCCCCTTTAATTCATGGCCGGCCCCCTTATAATTAAGGGGGCCGCCCAACTGTAATGGCCAGAAAGTTTTGTCTTTTCTGGGGAAAGTTTATTTGGTGAAAGTTTAACTGAATTTGGTTAAAAATTTGAATTCATTTATTAATTATGAAATAAACATTTTCCTCTAATTACCAAAAGTGTTTTTCTAAATATGTAAAATGTTTATACCATTTTATATAATTTGTAATTAGTAAATAAACCTTCCTTTGATCATAAAATGTATTAGGCAATTGTTTATTCATACCTTAAGTGAATTAGTTGGATATAATGATATTTTGTGACTAAATACTTATTTACGTAATGATTTTACGTTTAATGATTTTACATTTTGTGATCGTCAAAACATAGGGATATCGAGAAATATTAATAAAGTTTTTACGCATTATTTATATCAACAATCTCCCCCTTTTTGATGATTACAAAATCTAAACTCAGTAAATCAAAAGTTATTATTTATGCAAGTATTTAGTGAGTTTATATCACTCCTCCCCTTTTTTGTGAACATCAAAAAGGTTATCCCGATGTTGTATTAGCTCCCCTTGATGTGTACTCCCCCTCGTTTTAAGGTTATAAGACAAATCGAGATATGGAATGCTTGCAAAAATATTTAGAACATACAATATATATGATGCATGCAACAAGTATATATATAAGTAATACAAGCAATATAAGCATGAAAGAAACACTTCAATAGAAAGTTGAAAATAACAAGAAACATGCATCCAAGATGCATAAACATTACAACCAATAAACAAAAGCCCTAAGGGCTTACAAGCAACCAAAACTCTAATAGAAATGTTTTTCCTAGAGCTTGCCATCAAAATGGTTTAGACAATTTTATTTTCCAACCATGAGCCATGCTTAGTTTGGTGGTACCAATGTTGTAGGTGGAGATGATGGTGTTGATGGAGGTGTGTTTGATGTGGGTGGAGGTGGAGGTGTGGTTGATGTTGGTGGTGGAGGAGTGGATGTTGTTGGTGGAGGTTGAGGAAAGAAGCTTTCAATATATGAAAACATGTAATGTATTTCATCTCTTAAGCCAAAGATGATGGTACAATTATGGATGCAACAAAGGCAATTATCACCATGAGCTTCGAGAAAGCTCCATGAGATGGGATTGAAGTTTGGTGGGTTGAATGGTGATGGTGAAAATTGTGCATCAAGAGGTGTGATGGGTGATAATGAAAGAGTGATGTCTAAGGATGCATTTTCAATAGGTGGTGGTGGTGATATTCTTGGTGGAGGTGATAGGTGAGTGTTGATGTAGTCATTGATGGATGATGATGATGGTATGGTGGAGGTAGAGGTTCCATGAGTTGATGGTGTTTTGGATGGTGCATTAGGAGCACTAGGAGATGAGCATTGAGTTGGTGGTGATGGGGTGGTATTATCATCATTTGTGAGATCAATGAAAAGTTGTTTTGGTGGTATGATAACAAGCTTTTGTTTCTTGGTTTTGTTGGAGGTGGTGGTTTTTGGTGATGACATGATGAATTGGTTGAGCTTGATGAATGTGATGATGATGGAGTGTGGATGAAAGGTGTATAAGGGTTTTATAGCATGAAATCATGTTTAGAAGTGGTATTAATTTGAAATTGCATTGTTAGATTCCAAAATCAGTTTAGTTTTTAAGGGAAATGGTAGATGGGACTAGCAAAAAGAGTCACAAGATGCAAAAGAAAACAGTGTAGAAACTGTTCCAGGTGGCCGGTCCCCTTAATTCATGGCCGGCCCCCTTAAAATTAAAGGGGCCGCCCTTGATAATTAAGGGGGGCGACCATCTGGTGAAATCCCAGACAACCAAATTTCAAAAATTTCTCAAAAAAGGTTTATATTTGTTTTGTTTCTGCAGCAAGCTCTATTGGAACATTTCATTTTAGTTTTGGTCTATTAGGGAAGTATATATATAATCATAAACTAATCATGCAAACATAGATCAAAGGCAAGGAGAAAAACATGCATGATAACCAAGCAAATAATATTAATAGAACATAAGTCACATTCGTTGATTATTAAAGTAGATAATGTTAAAAAAAACATAATCATTAGTACAAAGGCATACATATATGTGTATACATATATGCTTTTCTAGCAAACTACATTAGATATAACTAAGTTGCTGACTTGAGGTCTCTTGAACTTGCATAGGGTACAAAGGTTTGTGGTGATTTTATTAGGAGATGGAAACATGGTGATTGGATTTAGTGGTATGATGGTGAGGGATGTGGAGCGGAAAGAGTGGATCTAGGTATGTTGTGCCTAATTACTGGAGGTATTGGATGTGGACGAGTGAGAAGATATTCGATCCACGAAATATCTTCGCTTAGTTCAAGGATTTATTTTTGGAGAAAGTAGCAACAAGGACAATAGTAGGTGTGGTTGATGACTTGATCCAAGTTAAGGGAGTGAGGTAGGCAATTTGAGTAAGGAGAGGATGGAGTTTTGTACAAGTTGCGTTGTGCAAGATGCATAGCATTAAGATCACTAAGATCACGGATTACACATATACATGTATAATTGATCATTTCGATCGAGTATAGTTTTCACAACAAAACTTAAATTGAAGATTTTGAAAACAAAGTTTTAAAATCAAAATTGACGTAAAACTATTCAACCCCCCTTCTAGTTTTCCACTTAGTATTTTAGTAGTAGTAGTAATAGTAGTTTATTATATATTTAATAAAGAAAACCTGATTAGTAACTTTGATTGTTCTTGTTCTTATTCCGCTGTGGTTATCATTGTTACTAATCCTAGATGAGCTTAAACGATCTTTAACAATTGGTTTCAGAGCGAGGGCTCTTGATATCTAGGGTTTATACAAGGTTTTGATATTCGTGTTTTATATTGTTGTCTAGAAGCAGTTTGATGAACAACAGCAGATCTGTTAAAAGATGTGTCAAAGAAAAACAGATTTGGATATAAAGGTACGAAGGTTTTTATTTTTTTTATCGACAAAAATTGTTCTGATCTGTCATTTATTCTATTTGAGTAATTGTCAATTCACAATATTTAACCGCGTACTAAGGAATTAATGGGTCGGATTCATTAATTGTGCATGGATGTTATATTCAATGGAGCAGATAAGGTACTTTTGATTTATAAATTGGTTAATGAGTGGTCGAATAATTAATTTATAATCATGGGACGCTGCTATTTTTATTGATCGAAAGGGAGAATAGAATGAATTGGTCGGTTGTGGGGTATTAATGGCCAGGTTATACATTATCATGTTGATGTTCAAATCATGGGTATATTAATTCAATACCTTTGTCGCATATTAATTAATGAATCATAGATAGGTGATCACTTTTTCATTATTATGATTTCATTAAGGTTACTTTATGAAGATTATTGATTTGGGATTTAGTGATTTGTACGAATGGGGTTGTCGTTTGCAAGTGCATTACATGGGTCGATTTGATATTCAATATGAAGTTTGTCGCATGCTGGTTGCTTTATTAATTCACTCAAGGATTCTTAGTTCCTTTGTTTTTATTGGTCTATTCAAGATGATATCACGTGATGGCTATGCGAGTGAACATATGATATATTGAATATGTTATTTGATGGTATTTAACGATTTGTATATTGGAATTGTGCTTTGTTCGATTACATATTCAAGAATCATGGGTCGGTGATCAAAAGGTTATGGTAATTAAGTGGTTATATTATGATTATGAGTTGGAAGGTTGCACGTGGGTCAAGTATTAAAGGCTTGTTGATTTCTGCTGATGGGTGTCGATATTATATTGTGTCGCTGCTGTCAAAGATTAGGTCAGGGTACAAAGAAAAGTACAAGGGTTTTTGTCACATGTGGATCTGTTTAATTAAATTGTGGGGATAAATTGAGGTACAAAGATTCACGTGATGGCTGTGATGGGTCGAAGGAGTGAATTGTGATTGGATGATTTATGTGGTTTATGACCTGTCGCTTTCTTGTTTTGATTAGTCAAAGTTTAGTAATAGCAGATTGTCGTTTTGCTTATGACTATGATGAATTCAACCTCGTACTGTTCTATCATGTGCTGTTTTGGTCCAATGATACACGATAGTGTGACAAGATTATCCATTGGACAGTTGAGGGTTCTACTATGCTGCTACGAATTGATTCTGCTACTGGGTGATGTATTTCTACTGTTAGGATTATCTTGATACTACTGTTATGCTTATCTGTTTCTGCTGCTGATGATATTTGGTTCCTGCTGATCGGTTCCTACTACTCGCATTCTACTGTTGCTGTAAAAAAAAATTTTTAAAAAAGGTAAAAAAAAGTTATTATTTTATTTTTGCTGGTTGACATTTGATTCTAGGTCCGAAGACGCCCTTGGATCTTGAACAATGAAGATGTGTATGGTTCGTTTTGGAGATTCAGTTCGTGACATAATTCTTGATTGGAACAGTTACACGCGCTTTAAAAATATTTTGGGGGCATATGATACCATACAGTTCATGATATGATTACACAAAATTAGATAATCATAAGCATTGAGTGGTTTCTGGTTGATCCGTCTGCGCTCACTGAGACTATCGGCCATTGCATGTAATCGCTATGCATATATTGACTACAATAATTATCCAAAAGACATTTTATGATGTCTTTTTCACTCAAGGACGAGATGATCTATGCTACTGAGTTCATGATTCAAGCAGATGGTTAGTATATTTTTAAGGGGAAGCTTTTGTTCAAAAATACTTATCCATCTACATGCATCACTTAACGGGAAGCGTATACGAGATGCATAAGATCCCTATTAGATGATTAGAAAAAGGGGAAGAAGAGTTATGATGTATAGCTTATTATTTGTGATGGCATGTTTTAGCATTATTTCTTCATGCAGATTGTTTTGTAATATCAAATAGTGGAAGATTGTTGGGAATTACAGATTTGAAGATTACAAAACAAACAACTAGAAGTGAAGAAAGAAGAAACAAGAGGGGCCTAATATGTAATAGTTACGTAGCTTGATTAGTAAGCTAGGATTTAGGGTTTGTAACCTTCCTCTATTATATAAAGAGGGTAGGCGTCTAGGTTACAACTATCTCTTTCATAGCTAGTCTCTCCAATGAGAGTCTAGAAAACGCATAGAGTGTATCGTAGTAGTAGTAGTAGTTTAGTTGTAGTACTTTATTTTATATTCAATAAAGAAAACCTTGGAGTAACTTTGATTATGTTTTTATTGTTCTTATTCCGCTGTGCAATCAATGTTACTAATCCTAGATGGGCTTAAATGATCTTTAACACTCACAACCATCCCATTCTCTACACACACTAGGCCCCCATCACATCCAACACTTACATATTCCCTTACATACATCTCTTCATTCTTACACAATCCAACTCATACCCTACACACTCTTCATCTCAACCATTCATCCTCTTACAACACATCTCAACCATCCATTTCTCCTTCCTCCCCAAGAAATCGAATATTCTTTGGAATATGCTACTCTAAACCCAACCATGGTTCACTTCTAACCAAACTATGGTTAGTTCCCAACTTACTCCATTCTCACCCAACCATAGTTAACTCTTAACCACACCAAGGATGGAACATTCCCTTGGATACACCCTTTAACCTAACCATGGTTCACCTTCTATCCTAACCATGGTTTATTCTCTTTACACTTCTTTCTAAACCTAACCATGGTTACTTCTTAACCTAACCTCTCACACTCATCCCTATAGAGGAATATCCAATGGCATATTCTCTTCTCTCTTTTATGCCATGTGAGGAATACCCATTCTACCCCTATCCATTTATCTCTTCTTTCTTTCTAACTTTTATAATTGGTTTTCTAATAAACTCTGCACAAAACATTTTTCAAATTGGCTATTTGAGTTGGTAAACCTTAGATTAATTAATGTTAAGGTTTTCTGTGAATAACAATTGGGGGTTTAGCAAGGTTTGGTATTTAAAAGACCAACACCCAAGTTTTGGGAAAATTCTTACAGAGCCTCTGGCGCTTCACCCGCGCGTTGACGCGTGGGTAACGCGCCGGGCTCGGTAAAATTTTTCCAAGTTGGGTCTTGGCTTATAAATACCCCGCCTTGGCTCTTGTATTCCTCACCCCCTTGCCATTATTCTTTCTCTCTACATTATTTCTCTCTAATCCTCTAATTCTCTCTTGTGTTCTTAGTTAAACACAACAACATCTTTGAAAGAACACATCTCCTTGCAAGGGAAGTATCACAAGAACCTAATCCACTCTTGTGATTGTGTCGAGGGTCTTCTTCTTATACCCTTTCTACTACAATCGAGTCTCTAGGTTAGGTTAGGGCTTGGTTGATAAAACATTCATTTATTTATAAGGGAAGTCTTGTGTCTTGGTGATGCGTGTATTGTGTCATATGCAATGTAAGGGTAATTACCTATTTCAAGTTTTACATTTATATTTAGCCGACTTATCCTATAACACACACACTAACGGACAATGTATCCGATCAATATATATATAGTGGTAAGTAGAGTGTCGATCACTAAGAGTGGAACGTAAAGGTTAATTTGTCTATCAGTATTTTAATATACTAAGTTAGTTTTACAATCTAATCTAACGCAAAGAGGGTTAGTTTGAGAGACTAGCACAAATTTGGTTTATTTAAATAGTAAATTAAAACTAGTGAGAAAGAATCAGCAAATAGCAGCATGTACACAGATAGATAATAGAAACTATAAGAAGACATCTCCTGATAATTAAGTAGCTTGTCACTTGTTTTATTTCTAGTTTTATATGAAGTGTATAGTAATCTGGTCTTTCTCATTGGATCGCAGTATATCGGCGAGTAAACCCTTAATGATCACTTATGTCTATCCTACTTATCTAAAGACGTTAGCTTAAATAAGCGAGGGGTGGATATGTCAGTTCAGTCCACGGCCTCAGCTAGACACAGAGGTTATCAAAGCACTAATATAAGTCACCAAAGACATCAACATATAAACTTTAATTAATGGAAAAGCAATATTAAGGGGAGTGTACGATGTTCCGTAGTCACATATCACAAGCCCATCAATCCTGATGAATTAAAGCGTACTATTACAATAAAACAAAACTACTTAATGAATTAAATACATGCAGGACCTTCTTACAGCCCTAATATCTTTGTTTGGAATGTGTCTTGTGAAGCTTCTTTGACTGAATTCGTCTCCTTAGGTTTATGGTTGTGGCACACAAAATTCTTCTGTCCTTGGGGTATTTATACTTTCTGTCTGAGGGTTAGATACGACGCATTGAGTAATGAGATGCGGCACATTGACTTAACTTCGCGTGGGGTCCAAGATTAATATATTCTGGAATATTCGTACACCGCCTTTAGATGCGGCGCAACTTGATTCTTGTATGTGGCGCATGTCCTTTAGCATCTTGGATTATATTTGCTGAAGTCTTGATAGTGATACGCCGTATGTCAGAAATATGTTGTGGCGTATCTGGAGTAGAACAAGCTTGATCTTCTTCGTTGACCAAAGTTTCATATGCGGTGCATGCTAGAATTGCATTCGCCGCATTCTTCAAAGTCAGGCAATGGTCTTAGAATTCATCTAAGTATGATATTGCGGCGTATCTGTCAAGAGAGATACGGCGCATCTTCTGGGTTTCAGTAGACTTTTGACATCTTGCTGGTTTTGCTCCATATTTCGTCCAAAATCATTAAGTTTCACCAATTGCTTGTTTTTACCTGAGAAATACTAAAGTAAATGATTAAGTATCGAATCTCATAAGTAATATAATAAAACAAGTCAAATAAATAGGATAAATGATGACAATGAAATGTACTTATTTGAGTTCATCAAATATACCCCCACTTGAACTTTACTTGTCCCCAAGTAAACTCTAGATTATAAATTATGAAAATGTATCCTAAAAGATATTAGGATTTACTTTTATCATTAAGCACGCATTCGTTTTATCATAATCACATAACCAAAGACTTAACGAGTTAGAAACAAATTTAAAAATTTCAATTTAAGAACGATCTAATCGTCTCATAGTTTATTTGTGACGAATATTCTATCATAGGCTTGGCAATCATACACATCTCCTCCACTAAAGCTAAGGAATAACAAGTCAAAAGTGATAAAAAGGGTTTTTGAGGCTTAAGGGTTAAACTAAATCTAGCTTCGTTCAAACATCTCCTGCATAAACTTAGTAGATTGCTAGCGCGAGTCCTCGACGCTTCAACTAACAGATGATCACTAGTATGCTCACTGGTACAAAAAGTTGTATTGGTCACGCCAAAAATGTGTGACGATATGCCTATAGTCACACACGTTTTTTTCGTTGTGTGTCACTAAAAGTCCCGCCACCGTAGGTGGCATATGGTCACATTGTTGAGTTCGTGGCCTTTTCCATCGAAAAAGAGTGACCAAAACCCCGAATATGTGTGACAAATTAGGCACAAGTTTTGTTGGATTAGTCATTACCAGTGACCGTAAACACCTTATAGTCACATGAATGCTTTTTTAGAGTGACTATTGTTCGTCCTTTGGCCACACAAATATATAATATATGTGACATTTGAGATGATATATTCAAGTAAATGTGTATTTTGTGTGACTATTGATAATCCAATGGCCACATGAATATACAATAAATGTGACATTTTTGATGATTTAGTCACACAATGGGTGTTATTTTTTTAGAGTTAGTCACATACAATTTAACACAAAGTGGCCAAAAGTGTGAATAAGTGTGACCATATGCTGTTTAAAGTTAAGAAATGTGTATTTTGTGTGACTATTGATCATCCAATGGCCACGTGAATTTTATGTTTGTGTGGCCTTTTGTAATATTTAGTCAAACAAAGCATGTTTGTTTTGGGTATATAGTCACATACAATTTAGGAAACAGTGGCCAAAAGTGTTAATAAGTGTGACCATATGCTGTTTAAAGTGAAGAAATGTGTATTTTGTGTGACTATTGATCATCCAATGGCCACATGAATTTTAGGTTTGTGTGGCCTTTTGTAATATTTAGTCACACAAAGCATGTTTCTTTTGGGTATATAGTCATATACAATGTAGGAAACAGTGGCCAAAAGTGTTAATAAGTGTGGGGCGTATGCTGTTTAAAGTGAAGAAATGTGTATTTTGTGTGACTATAGATCATCCAATGGCCACATGAAGTTTACATTTGCTTGGCCTTTTGTAATATTTAGTCACTCAAAGCATGTTTGTTTTGGGTATTTAGTCACATACCATTAAGCAAACAATGCCCAAAAGTGTTAATAAGTGTGACCATATGCTGTTTAAAGTGAACAAATGTGTATTTTGTGTGACTATTGATCATCCAATGGTCACATGAATTTTATGTTTGTGTGGACTTTTGTAATATTTAGTCACACAATGAATTAAGAAAACAGTGACCAAAAGTGTGAATATATGCATCTTTTAGTCACATTTAAAAGATGAATCAAAACAAATTCAAATACAATAAAATTGGAATGTATATAACTGAACCAAATATAAAATTGGCCATCCTTTTATACACCAAGGAGTCCTAGTCGGATTACAATAGTTTCCTAATTAAGTATCTATAATCTTTTCCAGAAGCAACTAGCTAGCAACTTCGAGCCGTCTTGATCTCTGAGCAGTACCAACTGTCACTAGCAGTAGTAACTTTTGTACTAGCAGTAGTAAATACTTAGCACATTTTCTTTGAAGTTCATGAGCAGCACTAAATCCATCTAAGCAATATTAACACAAACATGAGCAGCAGTAATTCAAACAACATCATGAAAACTTTTAATCCAAAACAATGAACATAATAATAAAATTTGCAGTTAAACGTACAAGTTTTTCTCCATTGATCTAATCTCATTATCTGGATATAAAAGCCTTGAAAATGTAGGCTGCTGCATATCAACAATAACCACATCAGGATGAGAGTAGAACTAGAACATGTCACAGCACACAACATGACAGAAGTAGATGAGCATACCGGAATAAAGTTCTTGATTAGCTGCTAGAAAACCTTCCTCTCTAAAAAGTATGTGGTTATATATATTGTTGACGGGTGCATCTATTTCTTGACATTTGACATAGAGACACTATTGCCATGTCTTTTGTCATGTGCATCTAGTTTGTCAGGCGCCACTAGTTCAACTATATATATGTTGTTTTGGTGGTTTTGAGTCGCTTGATTCGCCACTTATTCAACTATCTGCTTTGGTGGTTTTGAGTCACTTGATGCGCCACTAGTTCAACTATCTGCACAAACAAGGTCTATGGTATTTTCCTCGAATAAAGTGAAAGTAAAAGAGGGCAAAATGCATAAAAAAAGATCAATTACCTGTGCTCTTACTTTTTTCAGATCCAATGTATTTTCATCTGAAGTAGATTTTATATGGTATAAAATTTACTATATCTAATGTATATTTAAAAAGTTGTATATATTTGACATTAACTATTTAAAAATAACATCACAAAGTTCGGAGTCTTTGGTAAGTGTATCACCATTGGGCCAATCCAACCTGACTCCCACCCTACCAAAATTTGAAGTTTTGAACTATATTACCTAACCTGCCTAGCTATTTTGTCACCTCTAACTATGAGCATATGAAACAAAATCGTAAGGTGCTATAAAGAAACAGGAACCCAAGCATATAATCACCGATGTACCCAGGAACCCAGGAACCCAAGCATATAAATTATACTGACCCGGGCGGACCTTCTTGATCTCAAAGTAACCTTTATTGTCGTTTTGAGTCCAAAACTGATAGCCCTGATTATGTAAAATAAGGTATAGATTAAACTCTAGGAATGGTTTACAAAGGTACAAGTAACTTTGTCCTAACCACCCAGCTAAAAATGGAAAAGATAAGCTGAAAAAATCAAATAGACCAACGTAATTACTTGATTAGAAACAGCTATATTTTTTTATCAGATCTTGGTCTTTTTCCGATTTTTGGCTTTCTTACAATCGATTCTGCACCTTTTATTTGTAATAGTGAGCTGAATACCGCCACCGCCATATATTATCAGTCGCAACCATCACCGCCATTGTAATTGAGACTCCAAATCTAGGAATTGAAACATTTATGCTACATGAGAGAATTAAAAAGACATGGTAAGATTTTAGACATGAAATATCATAAGTTGATTTACATTTAAAACCTTACCAGGTGACCCTGTAAATCTCTCGTATTGTTCATATGCCTGTCCTATTATCACCAGACTTGCGCACACTATGTATGTGTGTGTTTTGGTGAGGAGAGTGTTGAGGAGATAGAAGAAGACCAGGTCTAGTTTTGGTGGATATATATTTGGGATGGAGTATTGAAAAACATTGGCCGGTTCAATGAAATTAAGTGGAGGGGCAATTTAAACTTGGGAAAAAAATTTAGGCAGGCTCTTTGGAAAAGTTAAAAGGGAAATTTTATTTTAGGAAATTAAGTGAAGGGACATGTAAAATATTACATATAAATTTAACACATGAAGTATCTTAATTTTTTGCTTTTATAAGAGGCGGAAATGAGCCGACCTTATAAAAGTTCGACTCGAGTTATTGTTGAGTTTTCGAGCTTGTAAGTGATATAGCATATATATATATATATATATATATATATATATATATATATATATATACACACACACACATATATACACACACACACACACACACACACACACACACACACACATATATATATATATATATATATATATATATATATATATATATATATATATATATATATATATATATATATATATATATATATATATATATATTGTATGTAAGCGTACTAAGTGCAAATAGTTAATTATAAATGTATTGAGCATGGTTGTCAGGATCGCGATCCTGATCTTAGGATCTTACGATTTTACGATACAGCAAAGCAAAAACGATCCGGATCTTATGTAGGATCTTTGAAAGCTTTAGATCGTATAGGAACCCGATCCTTGTAAGCAAAAAACGAGCGATTATATTTCAATTTTAATTAATTTGTGTAAGACAACACATCTTTACGTACAAATAAACCGAGCTTTTCGAGTGATCAAGCTCAAACCGAGTTCATTCATGACCGGTGATAATGGCTATAATTCACATAGGTCATGGGTCATATGCATTAGGTTATCATTGGTCACATTCAATAATGGGTATTTGACATCATATGGGTCATATGCATTAGGTTATCACTGGTCGTCATCCATTTTGAATGTTTTCGGCAACTTTCGCTCGTTTTCATATGTTCTTAGCTTTTCTGAATGTTTTCCTCTGTATTAAAACATTATGAAACGTTTATTACGTTTTCATACATTTTTGTACAATTTTTTCATAGCAACGAGATTTTTTATAGCGGTAGATAGTTTATTGATAAAAAAAATTATAGGTTATAAACGAAAAATAATAAAAGTTTAAAGATTTGGGAATTAAACATAATGTTTTGAAACCCGGTTCGACTCGGGTGGTTCAACCTGTTGAACCGTTCCGGGTGAAAAATGTGTCGATTTAAACCTGGTCAACTTGTTAGGTTGGGTCAAAAACGGGTCAAATTAAACTGGGTCAACCCGCCGGGTTTGAAGAGTCCCAGGTCAACCCGGTTTGTGTTTATTTGGTTGTACTTAATTTGATAGATCTGTTTTTAATTGGTTGTACAATGTGAATAAATCATTGTACTTTTAAGTAATTTGGTAGATCTGTTTGTTTATAATATGAGAGGGCCCACAACTATGGTAATGAATAATAGAAATCCTCTATACTCAATATACCTCAAAAGAGTAAGGTATGAATCTTTCATACCGAGGGGCCCACCACTACGATTTTACGATACTACAAAGCAAAAACGATCCGGATC
The DNA here is from genome assembly GCA_030686995.1 of Artemisia argyi. Lineage (NCBI taxonomy): Eukaryota > Viridiplantae > Streptophyta > Magnoliopsida > Asterales > Asteraceae > Artemisia > Artemisia argyi. The sequence continues at coordinate 171,974,149 of CM060708.1, read as the reverse complement.
TTACATAGGATCTTTGAAAGCTTAAGATCTTATAGGATCTCGATCTTGACCATAGGATCTTAAGAAAATGATATTACAAAACTATGATATATAATAATTTTGTGTTTTTGATATATAATAATTTGTAAATTTGTATAACCCGAGAAACCGACAAACCAAGCATTTGGTTTCGGTTTTTACAACCAATTAAAAACGTATCTACCAAATTAAATACAACCAATTAAAAGAATTAATACAAATCACATACCGGGTCAACCCGGGGCGCTTCAAACCCAACGGGTTGAACTGGTTTAATTTGACCTGTTTTCGACCCAACCTAGCAAGTTGACCCAATTTAAATCGACTCATTTTTCGACAGGAATGGTTCAACCAGTTGAACCACCTGGGTCGAACCGGGTTTCAAAACATTATCCATTACTTAAAAGTACAATGATTTATTCACATTGTACAACCAATTAAAAACAGATCTATCAAATTAAGTTCAACCAAATAAACACAAACCGGGTTGACCCGGGACTCTTCAAACCCGACGGGTTGGACCCAGTTTAATTTGACTCGTTTTCGACCCAACCTAGCAAGTTGACCAGGTTTAAATCGACTCATTTTTCACCCGGAACGGTTCAACTGGTTGAACCACCCGAGTCGAACCGGGTTTCAAACACACTTCACTCGGATCTAGGGTTTTGATCCTCTCTTTCTTATCAAACACACTTCGAACACTTAACATAATCCTCTCTTTCTCTCTCACACTCACAGTTGCAACTCACTCGGATCTAGGGTTTTGATCCTCTCTTTCTTATCAAACACACTTCGAACACTTGAACATAATCCTCTCTTTCTTTCTCACACTCACAGTTGCAACTCACTCGGATCTAGGATTTTGATCCCAAATCTCAAAAAGCTGATAAGATCACAAATTAATTAATATAATCCAAATACCCCCTTAGAGCTATTTGATCTTAGGCTTAGGTTGATTATCTGTTATAAGAATTGCGTTGCATTTGTATTGATAGAATAAGGAAGAACATGCTGTGTTGTTTTTGCGAATAATTAGAGCAAAAGAGATATTAAGGTTTGCTTGGATTAGCTTATTTTATCTTAGGCTTAGGTTGACTATCTGGTATAAGAATTATGTTGCATTTGTATTGAGAGAATAAGGAAGAAAAGTGACGGATGTGTGTGCGAATAGTTAGGCTAAAATATCTAAGTATCAAAGATGGAAGAAGTATCATCGATGGATGCAAAGACACCACTTTCAAGTATGAACATAAACTTGTTCTGGTGTTTCATCCATCGATGATTCATCTTTGCTCTTTGCCAAAATATAGAAACAATTATCAAGTATAATTTGTAGGTTTGATGCTTGAATTTAGCGTCTTCGTCTTCCAGCATGTTGGTAGGTTAGAGATTCAAGGCTGAATAATATGTTGTTGTTGGCTAGGGTAGAAAGGATGGCAGTTCATTGCATTGTTAATATAAATTTTATATGATTTCATTCATGCACAATTAGCTCTCTAATGTCGTAGAATCTACATAATTAATATGTATGTTTGTCACATCTAAGGGAGCATTATAAATGATAGTAAGAATCTGTTTTCTAATAACTTAAAGCTCAATGATTAGGGCGCTCTATATAGCGTTGTAGATGGTTCCATTGCTTAATTTGGAAAACGTCTACTACCATTTGTGTGGTTATTAGACAGTACTGCAACGTTAGATAGATATGTCCTGATCAATGCAATAATGATATAGTGTGTACTGTTCATGACATGCCACACTCCATTATCGCATTCAAGATGAGTGATGTTACTTAGACTCTATTCTTTACTTAACATTTGTAGATTGTTTGTATTACTTTGAGTCTGGAATTTCAACATACCTTTCCATTCTAAGGTCCCATACTATTTGCTTTGTTTTTTCAACAATCTAGCAATGTGGCTGGTGCAGTCCTTTGCTCAAAGGGAGTTGAAACGACAAAGCGAGCAGTAGCGGGAGCTTAGAAGGGTTACGTATATTGGTTTATTGCATTCCATTATTTTTTATGATCTAAAACCAACCCTCCACCAGGTAATGTGGCCATTGGAGTTCCAAGAACAAAGGTTGTTTCAAACACACCTTGAATTGCAACATTATCTTTGATTTCATTTACACTATATTTTTTAAAATTTTAATATATTTTTTTAATTTTTTTGCAGCAAATCCATGGTCAGACTACTTTCCAAAGGGATATTTGGATCAGGTCAATCATAAAATTTTGCAGATTTCTTCAAGTCAATCATGTTCCATTGTGACTAGTCTTTGTTGGCGACTAATATGTATATAGTTCTGTCAAGAGTTATATATAAGCATTGATCCCTGGCAAACGCTCATCCCAACGGATCATGATTGGCCCGAAGATGTTGAAAAAGTTCAAGCCACCAGTGGGAAACATCAATCCTTTCCTACATTAAACATAGGTAGTTTGGTTTTCCCATATCCCCTTTTTATACTCGTTTCCATGTGTATCTCAAATCACAAATCCTAGTTTAACCACTTTTTATATTTTTTATTTTTTTGCAGAAATCATTAAAATTGACAGCAGTGACTCAAGTTCATTTCACATATCAAGCAGTTATGAAGGTCCTCCAATTACATGGGCAGACTACTTTCCAAAGGGATATTCTGGATCAGGCACAAAAAGAAAGATGCTAGGAAGGTTAAAACTCCAAAAAAGACTGCCAAAGAGCTTTTTGATGAGTTAGGAAGTAATTTGAATAAACATTGTAATCCTTTTGTACTACTTTATTTGACTTTATGAATAAACATGTTGTAATCCTTTTAGATTAGTAAAATTTAAGAATGTGTACTTTTTGTTACCAGTATTTTGTAATTTTTCATTTCAAGTATTAATGGAATATGTTTAATTTTAATTCCCGTACTTTGTCATTGCTAAATTTTCTCATTAATTGTAACAATATTTTGATTGTTGTGTTCCTTAACAAGAACTTGGGATATATTTTGTATCATGTTAATCAAAAGTTATCAAAATCAGAAGTTTCTGCTGCTAAGAAAACGTTACTGCAGGTGGGTTTGTACTGCTAGATATGAGAGTGCAGGGGTGGATTGGTAACATTTACACTTAATTGTTACAATATTATGATTGCTGTGTTCATTAACAAGAACTTGGGATATATTTTGTATCATTTATCAAAATCAAAAGTTTCTGCTGCTAAGAAAACGTTACTGCAGGTGGGTTTGTACTGCTAGATATAAGAGTGCAGGGGTGGATTGGTAACATTTACACTTAAGGGTTTAAATCCCTAATTAACTAGTTATAAGGCCGTATAAGCCGCTTTCGTATAATAATGTCAACCTACATAGTTTACTACATAACATTGTCTACGGATAAACCCATATGGTTCATCCTACATTAGCTAATTACATACCATTGTCTAGTGACAAACCCATTTGGTTTATCATACATCAGATACTTACAAAAAAGTTTATCCAACTTACAAAAACTTTCAAACATTGTTTCACCCATCAACAAACATAAAACCATCAACAACCATCAAACCATCAACATACATCAAACATTAAGACTCCTTGGGACCTGTTTGTGTCATCTGTTAAAAAGAAGCGGACCCTTGCAGCTGCACCAAAGCCGGCTTCCTGTCTCAACTCCCTGAAACTAGAGCATGAAACAATAAACACCTTCCTCCTCACCTTCCATCGACCAGGTACCACCACTGTTCTCTCACGTACTTGGAACACTTTCTGTATCATTTGGTGCTTCACAACAGCGACAAAGTACCCATACAAGTTGTACTTATGCACAATTTTTGATGGTATAGTCTGTTACAAAATGTACAAAGTTACAACTGCTATAGATTGATAGTTGTTTAGTTTGTAATCTCATTGAAATTGTAGCATAATTACTATTTCACAAATTATCAAAGTTTTCAAGACACTTACTAGTTGTCCATTTCTCCAGAAGCATGCAGTCAATGGTCGGTAGAATGCCCTATCTTCTTGGTCGTGGACAGTGTGAAACGACCATCTGCACATCCAGTTCATCCGTCGGGCTTCACAATCTGAATTTAATATTACAAAATGAGTAAGTTATAGATAATCCAAAATGTTACAAAGATATCATATACTTGATGTAGTTAAAGCTAATAAAGGAAAAAAATACCATAGTGATTTGGTTGGTGACACAAGGCATTCATGGCAATATTGGTGTTGTATGTCTCCACAGTTGTGATGGCCCCTCCATCAGGTTCAAACAACATCACATTAAATTCCTGGCCCGGGTAAACCTGAGTAAAAACCATCCACTGACCAGCCTCCAAATTCAAGTCTCGAGCGAGTGTCACCCAACCACCGCCATATAAGAAGGAGTGGAGTATCAACCATTTAGATGATCACTGGCCACCCTAACATTGTAGACAGTCGTGTTAGTGGAAACCACGACCGAATCAGTAGGGGTTGGACCATCCAGATATCTCAGAAAGTCTTCCTCCAACGACTGCATAAGCAGATATGTGTCTGTCACAGGCACTAAACATCTCCAAAATGGGGCACTCTCGGGTTCATAATTGTGAAACTCCAACCCATTCTCACCATAGCAAGTTACATAGAACACATCCTCACCCTCTTCAACAAAATGTATGTACTCAACAGCAGAACAGGAGATGTTGTGAATGAAAAAATCATTCCGCCTTGCTCCCTCAACAACACACTTAAATTGTGAGACTCTCCTTACACGAACTTTCCATCTAACCCCCCACAGTTAACTAAGAAAATAAAACCATTGCCAGTATAAGAACCTCCTAGAACATAATCATTATGTAGTTCCTGTATATGAAAATAAAGTATACAAATGAAAACACAACTAAAAACTTAATCCATTCATATATCTTGCATCAAGTACTATATAACACGGACAAAAAAATTTGAAGTCAAAGTTGAAGAAAAAAGACTTGAAAAAGTCAGAGTGGACACTTAATGTGTGACTTTTAAGTCTTCATTTGGCAAATTTGACATTATATATTTTTATTTGTGTTGTATAATAGTTGATAAAAATTATACCAATGGAAAATACATTCAAAACTTAATCCATTCATATATTTTGCATCAAGTAATATATAACACAAATAAAAATATTTAAGGTCAAAGTTGAAAACTAAAGACTTCAAAAGTCAACAGTGGACCATAATTATGGGAAGGAGTAATTAAACTAGTTTCTTAGAGAAATAACAGTTTGTCAATAATGGTGTTAACTTACTAACTCATCCAAAACATCAGGATTGTCCACAGCGCAAATAAATAGATTACCAAACATGGTTACTGCATTAACGATTAAGGTTATAAAACAATGCAAAATACCATTTGAATGAAGTAAAAATCAGTAAATGTGGTTACCTGGTACGTGTGTTTTTTGAAGAATCACTACTGCTAAGCACCGACTATATTGTTTGAGATATTAGGTTGAAAGAAGATAGAGAGTTTATGTGAGTATGATTATGTTGTGTTAAACACGACTTAGTTTTGTTATTTGCAAAAAATATCCTCGTCGATTTTCGTGAAAGGGAGGTAGCTGAAGTGTGTTAATGTGTTATAGCGGAACAGTGAAGTGACAAAAATACCCTGACGTGCAAAGCACGTGAGGGCACTAACGAGCTAGCAGCATTAAGTTCTGCCTTAGCAGCATTAACTTCGGAGTTACTAGCATTCACCCATATTTCAATCCAAGCAACTTTTTCTTTGCTTTTCCTGCAAAATGTTAGTCTAGAAACAAAGAAAATACAAGCCATAACATATGCAAAATCATCACAACATCTAAATATACTTAACAGTTCTAAGTATAACTAGGAGCATTATAATGGGGAAAATGAAGAGTCATGACTAATAGTCTGAACTCAATTCATGCAGTGAATACCAAATTAGACTCAAACTAGGTAGATAGAGTATGTATACATAAGTTATCAGAAATGTGCGACCATATGTATCGAATTGTGACTACATTTAAATAATGTGTGACAAAATATGACACTATGATTTAGCCACCTAAATAAATACTTCATGTGACCATATATATAGCATCTTTAATTTAGTCACACAAAAACTCAATGTGACTAATATCAAGGTTAATGATAACTGATTTCACATTTTGCTATAAATAATAGTCACATGAATATTCCACAATGTGACTATTTTGAATGTATTGGTCACATATAAGACCCATTAGGATTTGGCAAGCAAACACACACTAAACTTTAGACACACTTATTAACTTACGTGACCATATGTATCGAATTTTCGTTACACTTAATCATGTTTCTATGGTTTAGTGTCACCATATATGACATTTGGTCACACTCGTCAACTGTGTGACATATATTTGTCACTATTAAATGCATATCGTGACTAACGCTTCAAACTTACTTTTCTGTTGTCACACATTTCAAACGCTGTGTGGCTAAATATTCAGCAAAGAATAGCAGTCACGTTTAAATAACGTGTGACAAACTTGACTATATAATTTAGCCACATACACAATTACCTCATGTGACCATATATCTATTTTGGTCACACTTTTAAATTGTGTGACATATATTTGTCACATATGTATATCTATAGCGTGACTAATGTTTCGAGCTCATTTGTATCTGTCACACGTCTCGAATTAAAAGTGACTAAATAATCCAAAAAAAATTTTCCAGTTACCTCTAGTCACATAAATATTCAAATGTGTAACAATAGAATTCCGAAATGGTCACACAAGTTGGATCAAGTGTGGCTATTCATTTTATTATGGTACATTTAGTCACGTATAAATGTTACAGTGTGACATTTCAAAATCGACCATACGTGACCAATAGAACTTTTTGTACTAGTGGCTTCATGCATCGCTGGCGCGAATCCTTGACTTTTCAAATGATGGATGGTCACTAATGTGTTCCTTGGATCACTGGCACGTTACTTTCATAACGGATTGTCAGCAAGTTGCACACCAGATCGCTGGCGCATCATTTAATCAATCTTAAACTCGGATGGTCACTAATTCATACACTAGATTGCTGGCGCGTTGGTCAATTAATCTAATACTCGGATGGTCACTACCTTATTCATACATTTAATATTCTTACTTGGCCATCATTATATTCGGATGCTCGAAAGCTAACAACGAATACAACAATACGGTTGGGTAGGGATAATATTTAGTATATAAAAATGTGTGTAAAATAAAAATAAACAAACAGATAGATTAAGTCCTAGTGTGGTTAATCACTTTCCCAACCATCCCATGAATAAGACTCATATCATTGGATAACTCACGTTTTTTACACTTGTAACTCACGCTTTAGGTAGACACAAGTTATACTCAAGAAACTCTTAATCAAAGAATAAACCTTAGTTGGTGTTCCCATAACGGCCAACACCCAAACAATCCATAAATATAATAGAACATCAAATAATGGCGATATCAACCACTTAATACATAACTTTACAATAGTTGGTTAGACAAACTTCCAACTTTCTTCTTTCTTTTTCTTTTCTCTTTTTTTTTTTTTTTTTTTTTTTTTTTTTGACTTTTTTTAATTTTTTTTTAAATTTTTTCTAACATCAACATATAAATAAACTACGACATGTAAAATTTCACCACATCACTTATAACGATAATTCTGGATGATTTTTTGCATACTTTTCATAACTTTAGATATAACAGTAATAGTGAAAGTAGTAAACACACGAAAAATAACACGACATAATAATTATACAATACGTACTTTCACTCCGTTGCATTGTGCAATTTCCCAACCTAACCAAATATAATGAATTTACGCACACGAACACAGGTAACGCAAGGAAACACACTTTGCCTTAAAGCAACTAACCACGGACATTAATCTATAGGGTAGGCTAAGGTTTAAGGTCTAACGAAACAATTAACAAAGGGTGTATGAAACGAAAGGAATGATTCTGAGGGTTTTTCTAGGGGCATCTTACTCTAAAAATGAGAGTAATAAAGGGTTTTACACGGGGGTTAACTAACCAGTGTAGTTAGTTAATAAACATAACATATTAAAGGCTATTTGGTGTAATCCTAGAAATTTACCTAGTTAGAAAGGTCATTTCTATTATAACAATTACGCTTATTATAGTGGACTCAAATAGTATGCGAGCCAAGTTCTAAAGTTTACTAGTCACACACACAAAAAATATTTTAGCAAATAAAGTTATGTGTGCGGTTATGTAACTTAGATTTAACAAAAACATGCTAAAATTTTTTCATTTTTATATATTAAGTACAGATTAAGCAAATTTTTAGAATTTTATGACAAGTAAGCGTTCTAATTCTCCATCCCCCCACTTAAGTTGAACAACGTCCTCGTTGTTTCTAATAAAGATTAAAAACAGGAAGTAAAAAGAATTAGAATGGGAAACTGATGCGTGGGAATCGCAACAGGCTTTACCTCTCGAGGGATCTCGAGAAGCTTACAACCCCCACCAGGCAGTGTACCTGATCGTTGTAGTATAGTATAGTGACAAGTACCGGAGGATTGATCGTTCAGCTTAGGAATAGTGTCGCTAGGATTAGAAAGCCTAATTACTAGTTCTAAAGGTGAGGGATGATTATTTTTGTCTTTTTATGTTTTTATGAAAGCAAGTAAAATCTCGGGTTTTGAAGGAGTGGGCGGAATTAGTTGCTATTCAACTAACCCAAAACTAATATATAATCAAAATAAAATACTGAAAATGAAATTAAACTAATTATTACAAAGGTTGTGAGCAGTAATTGGAGAAATTGTGTTTACTTAGACTTCATTACTCCCTAGATATCTTTTACACGTTAATTACTTGTCATAATTGCATGGATGACGGATCGTATTCCTTAATACCATTCATGGGGTGGCATACATAACTCCCCAATTCTATGAGCTCTTATCTCCTCCTACACCATGATCCAGCACAACTATAGGGATTGTAAACAGTGGCTCATGCATTAAATACAACCAATAAAGACCTAGTACGCCTCGGTTCATGTTTCTTAAGACGTTCAAGCATGTTACCATTTGGAGATCTGCCAGTTTTCTTAAGCCTAACATATAAATCATTCATCCAAGAACAAGAATAAACAAGTAATCAACACATAATCAACATCTAGGTTTCATTAGATCTAAGCAAACACAAGAGAGATCAAGCCTAGCATAATTGAATTGAGACAAGAACAAGATATAGACAACCAACACATAGACATATTGATTGAATTAGAAGAATACTTATCTCAATTACAATGCAAGGTATCAAGGGTTTGGAACCCTTGAAAAACCTGTAAAAGATGCACCAAATTCGTCTTTAGGGTTTCACCAAAACTTCTCTCTCTTTAATGTAAAAACTAGAAAACTATATATAGGAAAACTGGGCTGACGGCGTCAAGACAACCATGTGACGCCGTCACCTCGCCGCCAAATACTTCCTCGGACGGCCTTGATCTACTTATGACGGCCTGTGTGACGCCGTCACCACCTACGGTATTTTATTCTTGGTACTTTGACGCCGTCATCAACTACGGTATTTTATTCTTGATGTCTGACGCCGTCAGGGTGTAACTTTTGGCGCCGTCACCTAGTGTTTCCAGCATGGAAAATTGATACTTTGCCGTTTTCTTCACTTTTATGCTCCAAAAACGTCCAAAATGGCTTCTTTTCCAGAATTCACTCTCCAAGTACCTAAAATCACAAAAGGAACGATTTAGGGCAATATTTGATCAAATAAAGTCGGATTCGGGCTTAAATGACCCCCTAAAAACGGATCATTTTTCGCCTCATCATATACCCTTACACTTGAGATTTGCTTGTCCTCAAGCAAATGAGCTTTTATTCTACTCAAAAGACAAGTTAGGGGTCATTTAACACTAATATAAAAGTAATTACAACAAATAATCATTCCACTAAAGACCAATAGACAAGCACGGAGATCATACACAAGCACCTCACAAATAGTGTTTAGATGCTCACATCTCTCGGGTGTAATAAAGTAATATAACATTATGGAAATGGAAGATATCTCTCACTACCTGTCATAGCAAAATAGATTACCATAGGCTTGGGAAAGGATCAAACCTCCACCACATGGCGTAAGCACCTAGGATAAACTATCAAAGAGGTCTTTTAAAGGGATGTAACGTTAGGTATAGGGATATGAAATACACGGTTTTGTTGGATAAAGGAAGTTTTACTGGTGGGGAGTTAACAATCTTGGTTAATTACATGTACAATATGACGTTGCTAAGCCAAGACTAGACTCGACTTAAGCTAATAAATGAAAAATAACAAAAACATAAAATAAACATAGAATGAAACGGGATGGTAGTCCGTATGTTTTTTCTCTTTTTCTTTTTTTTTTTCTATTTTTTTTTCTTTTTCTTGTTTTTTCGATTTTCTTTTTTTTTTTTTTTTTTTTTTTTTTTTTTTTTTTTTTTTTGCATACACTCTTACCCTAATACATCATAGGGGATGAGAATTCCCCTTACACTTGAATTTTTACATACTTTACAATTAACTAATCTAATGACTCGAATTAAGAAAATTAAAACACTTGGAGCACTTTTAAGATTAACGTACATATGGGGGTAATAAGTGATGTTCTTCCCCATTACTCCATAAAATAAGTACTTACCCATGAGTCCCAATCGTCCCAAAACAATATGTACAAGGATATGACTCGACTTAGCAACCATGTAATCAATTAGAAAGTTAACTTAGGGTTTAACAAATAACAATAATGCACTAAAAATGAGCGCATACACGGAAGGCTAAGGCGATTTGGTTGTACATTTAAGTGGGGTGTAACAAATTCTTCCTTTAAGTAAAATGCTTAAAGTTAGAAACGAAAAGATAGGCTCGGAGGGGTGTACTAGGGGTTTCGTGTACTAAAAATGAGTACAACGCTAAGGGTGTGGGGAAAATTAGTTGACTTAACTAGCCAAGTAATATGACTTAAATGGTCAAGTAATTATAATACAGGTTTAACACAAGGGTGATCCTAATGCCTCTTATCATGTAGTAAATCCTACCACACGAATGTAGTCTCACTAGCGGTCTCGGGATGCATCACTAACGCAAGTTCTAGAATCTAAATGCTACCGGTACACTCATAAGCACTAATAGTAAATGCTTTTCCTATCAAATCTAAAGGCGAACCTCACATTTTTGGGTGGAAAATTTTTCTGAATATATGGTTATGTGCTAGTCATACAATCTCCTATCCATGAGATGCTTGCTATGGCTAAAGTTTCACTCCTAAATGTTGTAAAAAAATTTAAATTTGGCGCTAAAATTGCACTAACAAGTATTTCTCGTAGTTTTATTACACATCTACTATCAAACAAAATAAACTCAAGCGAAAGTGCATATGCAAGGTATCATCTTTTTACCCTCCCCTTACACTTAAGATGAACATTGTCCCCAATGTTCAAGTAAAGAATGTAAAAGTGAAAAAGTAAAGAGAATGAAATCAAATACTCCCCTGATTCGCTCGGTATGGATTTTAGGTTGGCCAGGTTAAATCTTCTTCCAAGAAAACGAACAATCAAAGCTTCCCTTCCAGAATATAAATCATCTCCTTGTCAAACATAACCTGTAAAACCTGAGAAAATAGACAAGACAACCTCGCGTAAAATCGGCGGCATCCTATATAAGTTCCTAAATCCTAGAAAACAAAGTAAGATATAATGCTTGTGGAATGAAGTTTGCAGATTTCCTGGAGATTATAAAACTTAATAATTCACAAAAACCATAAGACTCCGTTAGAAAAACAAAATCGGTAAAATTTCCAGATTTTTAACTCCTGACGCCGTCAAGAGTAATACTCTGTCGCCGTCAGAATGGACCTGCAGAAATTCTTATGTTAAGTTTCTGGAAAATTTCTGGAAAAACTTCGTCCTACTTCCTGGAAAATCCTGCAGAACTTCATTATGACTCAATACAATCATTTGACTCTAACAAATACGAATATACATGTTCATTTAATATTGTGGGGAATCATGATCGGTTTGTTTCTTGAAAACATATTTGGGGTTTCCCCTTACACCTATCTTTTACAAAATTACTTTTAGGTTGGAGTTAAGACTAGGCCAAACAACATAATAAAGTATTTCCACATTTTAATTGAGAAACATGATCAACCAACAATAAAAACAAAGCATGCATACAGAAGCAAATAACAATCAAACAAATAAAATCACACAAAACATGGGTTGCCTCCCAAGAAGCGCTTTTCTTTATTTACGAGTCTTGTAGCTAGACTCAAAGTCATGGGCTATCACATGATCTCATCATTGGTTCCACTCTCTAGGTCGTCTTCTAAACCAGTATCGCTTTCATAGTGCAAGTACTTCGGATCTTCGAATTCGAAAACATCTTGTCGATACTTAGAACCAAGCTTACTAACATTCTTAAAGAATCCACATGATAAATAAGAAATATTCCTACACCCTCTCCTAACATCTTCATCACACAAGATAAGTTGGGAGCTCATCATATCAAGCCCGTCACAATCTATTCCCTTAAGGTCTTTTCTCTTGTATGGCGTTTGGTATGAAATCCTCCTAATCCCATCAGTGAAGGTCATGATTCCGTTCAAGTCATCCACTATCAAATTAGTGATTTCACAAAAGGGTGCTCCAAAGACGACTTGTTATAATCTAGAGTCGACATAGTCCTCTATGTTATCCACAATCGTGAATTCCATAGGGAATGCCATATTTCCTACGAACACCTGGATTTCATGATCCTTACCAACCACTTTCTCTCCCTTGTAAATCATCCCCCATCTGCAGATATTGTTGTAATGGAATAGGGACATAACATTCTTAGGCATGAATACATTTATGTAAATGTTATCGAAATACTTATGACCGATCATACAGGGGATTTTGAGATTACTTGGATCACGCCGTCTTATCTTCCTCAACTCTCCATCCTTTAACCCATATAGATTCCCCTCAAGGGAGGGACGATATTCGTATACCTCCTCACTATCCTTACGAAAAATTACCTTCCTAACACCATCGGTGAGTAATACACTACCATCTTTCTCATCAAGGATTGTTCCCGATTCATTGATAAATGGCATCCCAAGGACAGGGTTGGTTAACGTTTGATTGGTGAAAGGGTCCACGTCATCAACCATGGTGAGGTCAGTATTGTAAACAAGCTTCCCAATCCTAATTGATAAATTTTCTATTACTCTCTTGCACGCAACGTGCTCTGGGAAGGTTTTGTGGTATAGGGAGAGGGGGATTATGTTGACTGGGAAGCTAGGATCTATATGACTATCGGTTAAGAGCTTTTCCTTAATGGTACAGGGGATCTTGAAAACTTTAGGGTTACTTTCCTTAGTATGATTGTTACCCACACTAATAACATCCTCCATTTTTCCCTCGGGTTCTTCTATAATAGATTTACCCAAAATGGTTGGATCTTTCTCGTGCTCTTCTGATTTCTCTTTCCTTTCATCCGGTTTGTCTGATTCTTGCGCGGTGTATTGCTCGGGTGAGTCGGTAGGTTTTCTTGCCAAATCATGGTCAACCCTTGAGGTCTCCTCTTTCGCTGTCTGACTGAATTTGTTAGGTTGTTGTTGGGTTGGGTTGGGTGTTGAAGCAGATATCGTGGTGATGGTGTTTACGAAGTGGATTGGTCCAGGGGGGTTGACAGGTTCTTTTCCGTTAGGATACAGATGTTTGAATAGCTTGCAAGGACTTTTTATTTTTACAGGGGAGGCTGGTGGACTCATGATGGTAGCAGATTTAACCTCATTAACGGGAATGGGCCTATTATCAATATGCTCTTTGATAGCAGTCAACAGATTACAAATCTTGTTGTTTACATCATCCTGCTGTTGTTTAAATTTGGCCTCGAGCGTAGCGAGCTGTAGTTCTTGAGAGAGAATGAATTTCTTTAAAGTATTTTCATAGCTTTGCCTAGGAATGCCTTCTGATGGAAAATGCTCGGACCAAGTGAGTGGTGAGGAGTCATTGAAGGATACGCTTCGCGTTTGGTACCCTCTAAAATCAGGTTTATCCTTCCATGCCTCATAGGCTTCGGCAGAAGTTCGAGGACCCTGACCTATGTGCGATGATGTGAATTCGTTATAAGCACGTTTTGGAAGTTCCATGCAGTTATGGGTCTCATGAGGGCCATTGCATAGTTTGCATGTAGAAGCGATTCTGCTTACTTGGCTTGAAGGTTTATGAGCTTCGTAGGATTTCATGAGAGACTTGACTCGACCTTCAAGTTCCATGATCCTACGATCGAGAGTGCTAGAGTTGTTCGAAGGCAAAGATATTGCCTTGACCATTTTGTTCAAGTCACGGGGATCGTTCCAACTTTCGTTGTCATAGAGAGCAAGATCTTCTATGAGTTCCCATGATTGTTCCGCACTAAGATCACGTAGCTTACCACCGGCCGATTGGTCAATGGCTCGCCTCGTGGAGATGTCGATATGGTCATAAAAGATTTGGACTTGGAGCCAAAGATCTATGCCATGATGAGGGACTTTTTGGAGTAAGTCCTTGAAACGAGTCCATGCTTCATAAAGAGATTCATTTTGACGTTGTTGAAACATCAAGATGTCATTCCTAAGCTTAGTAGTTCTCCCCGGTGGGAAAAATTGAGCAAGGAAACGAGTGGTGAGATCATCCCATGTGGTGATGCATCCCGCGGGTAAACGCTCAAGCCATTGACTAGCTTGATCCAGTAGAGAGAATTGGAATAGGCGTAAACGGGTAGTCTCTCTAGTTTCAACACCTAGGTCTATGGAATCTACGATTTTGAGGAAGTCCTTAAGGTGTTGGTTCGGATCTTCGGAACGAAGTCCATGGAATGCACATCCGCTTTGCACCAACCGGATGGTGTCGGATCGCAAGGGGGTCACATTGGCTCCGGTGAGCTCAATGGTGTTTCGGTAGCCTTGATGGCTAGGTCGGGAGTACTCTCCTAAGGTTCGGGGCCTAAGGGGTTCTAGTGGTGGGTTTTGTTGTGGTGGGATGACGGGTTCAAAGATGTTACCACCTTCCATGATGTCGGATGGTAAAGAGTTACGAACAAAGGCACGAAGAAATAAGATAGACTAAAGAAGACCTAAAAAAAATAAAAATAAAAATCTTACTAGAAAGGAATCTAGCAAGTAGATCTAATAAAAAGAAATCCTAACCTAGACAATAACTATTCCCCAGGCTGCGGCGCCAAAAACTTGATGCGTGGGAATCGCAACAGGCTTTACCTCTCGAGGGATCTCGAGAAGCTTACAACCCCCACCAGGCAGTGTACCTGATCGTTGTAGTATAGTATAGTGACAAGTACCGGGGGATTGATCGTTCAGCTTAGGAATAGTGTCGCTAGGATTAGAAAGCCTAATTACTAGTTCTAAAGGTGAGGGATGATTATTTTTGTCTTTTTATGTTTTTATGAAAGCAAGTAAAATCTCGGGTTTTGAAGGAGTGGGCGGAATTAGTTGCTATTCAACTAACCCAAAACTAATATATAATCAAAATAAAATACTGAAAATGAAATTAAACTAATTATTACAAAGGTTGTGAGCAGTAATTGGAGAAATTGTGTTTACTTAGACTTCATTACTCCCTAGATATCTTTTACACGTTAATTACTTGTCATAATTGCATGGATGACGGATCGTATTCCTTAATACCATTCATGGGGTGGCATACATAACTCCCCAATTCTATGAGCTCTTATCTCCTCCTACACCATGATCCAGCACAACTATAGGGATTGTAAACAGTGGCTCATGCATTAAATACAACCAATAAAGACCTAGTACGCCTCGGTTCATGTTTCTTAAGACGTTCAAGCATGTTACCATTTGGAGATCTGCCAGTTTTCTTAAGCCTAACATATAAATCATTCATCCAAGAACAAGAATAAACAAGTAATCAACACATAATCAACATCTAGGTTTCATTAGATCTAAGCAAACACAAGAGAGATCTAGCCTAGCATAATTGAATTGAGACAAGAACAAGATATAGACAACCAACACATAGACATATTGATTGAATTAGAAGAATACTTATCTCAATTACAATGCAAGGTATCAAGGGTTTGGAACCCTTGAAAAACCTGTAAAAGATGCACCAAATTCGTCTTTAGGGTTTCACCAAAACTTCTCTCTCTTTAATGTAAAAACTAGAAAACTATATATAGGAAAACTGGGCTGACGGCGTCAAGACAACCATGTGACGCCGTCACCTCGTCGCCAAATACTTCCTCGGACGGCCTTGATCTACTTATGACGGCCTGTGTGACGCCGTCACCACCTACGGTATTTTATTCTTGGTACTTTGACGCCGTCAAGATGACTTTTGACGCCGTCATCAACTACGGTATTTTATTCTTGATGTCTGACGCCGTCAGGGTGTAACTTTTGACGCCGTCACCTAGTGTTTCCAGCATGGAAAATTGATACTTTGTCGTTTTCTTCCCTTTTATGCTCCAAAAACGTCCAAAATGGCTTCTTTTCCAGAATTCACTCTCCAAGTACCTAAAATCACAAAAGGAACGATTTAGGGCAATATTTGATCAAATAAAGTCGGATTCGGGCTTAAATGACCCCCTAAAAACGGATCATTTTTCGCCTCATCAGAAACTCACCTGAGATTTGCTCGGTATGATCCTCCATTATGCATTTGTAAGCAAAATCTACTTTCTTGTGGGCGAAAAGACGTTCATGCCTCCATGAATGATGTCTCCACAGAAAGTACAGAAACGTATATATACCTTTATTCAAATAACACACTTGTATTAAGAAAGTAACTACTTGCACGTAATTCATTAGTAGTTGGTGAAAACAAAACCTAAAAATTAAAATTTAAAAATCTGGAAATCATCAGGTCAGTCGATACGCCGCATCCATTAGATTGGATGCGCCATATGGAGCCTGGAATAAATACGAATCAGAGAATCAGATGTGTCGCATCCTTAACCAGGGATGCGCCGCATTAAATAAACTCACAAAATGTTTTAAAGTCTGAAAATAAAATAAAATGCAGAAAATAAAAGATATGATCTGATCAGTTGATAAGCCGCATCTATAGGATGAGATGCACCGCATCTACTGCAGATCTGACAGACTCGACACAGAAAAACAGTAAATGATAAATCTGGGTTGTCTCCCGGTGAGCACTTTTCTTTATTCAAGAGTCTTCAAGTTAGACTCACGTTCAGCTCCTATTTTGTATCTTTAATTCCCACATGTTCGCGCGTGATATAGTTGCAAATTACTTTGTCACGAACATATTCCGGTCCCAAATTGAGTACACCATTTTAGAATCCTTCTTCACATCATCTTCATTTGTTTATACCCTATCATGTAATCTGGCTTAAGCATTTCCTCCATCTTTCTGCCCTACACTCGCAAAGTCCAGAACGGGCACACTAAATACCTTCCTTTGGTAAAATCTCCTTAGTCTCAAGAGGTAATCATCCTCAACATCTTGAGTCAACCCCGTTAACTCAAAAAGTAGCCACGCATGCCTTCGTGTTGAAACGGGTGATTCCATTCGGAAAAACAAAGAAATTCTAAAAAACAAAGAATATTAGTAATCTCTCTAAAAGTTGTGTGATATTGCATATTTCAGGCTGATGCGGCGTATTAGCAATACGTCGTATCTTTTAATGAAAATGCGAAGTATACAACAATTAGTAATAATGCGCCGTATTGATAAATGACTTTACCCCGAATCTAAAGAGATACGGTGTTACAAGGGCAAGAATAATTTTTAGGTAAAAATGTTCAATTTACCGCATAGGGAAAACTTACAGATGCGATTGGTACCACAATTTAGCAAGTAATTGACCCTGGAAACTTTTGGAAAATTAATCGAGGGATGCGCGTTTTACTGTGTGTAAATATTTGGTAATAAATCGAAATCCACCACATCCTCTTTGTTTATAAAGGGTAAATTCGATGCGGCGCATTACATAATTGTGATGCGCCATATTTATCTAACTTCGTTGACTGGTCAATAAGTTTTAATAAGTCAGAGATACGGCACTTATAATATAGAGATGCGCCATATTGTTGTGCCAGTGAACACAATTTAAATAGGGGACGTACATTGGCCTCCGCAACACTTTTTCCTTATACACCAACTTAGGGTCAAACAATGTACCATACAATATATATAAATTCAACATAAGAATAAAAGGTACAACCGTTTGAATGTAAATAATAATCTCATAGTTTAGTGAATAATAATTTATTCCATGGTTAGAAACAAATAAATTTTTAAGCTTATCAATATTGAGATTATAATCAAGAGATGGTGTATTGCATAGACCAATGTCTGAGTAATCTTTACCGAAATTACGACTTTCGTTATGGATTTCGATGTTTTCAAATTTAGGTAATTCATAAGAAAAGAGGTTTGTATCAATTTTTAATATATCAAACTTCTCCATTTTAGCAAACCGTTTCTTAAAAAAAAAAAAAAAAAAAAAAAAAAAAAAAAAAAAAAAAAAAAAAATCAGACATGTATGTGCAATAATCAGTATTGGGTAAAAATAATTCACTTTTATCAGCAAATATTTGGGAAGGGTTTTGTAAAGGACTCTCTTTATAGCAGAGTGAATCATCATATATGATAGCTGAAAATTTGATTTCAAAGAATTGAAGACACTCAATGTTACCTGCATTGAGTTTTCTTCTAGTCCTACCTTTTACTGCGAGTTTCCAGTTATCGAAGATTTGATCATTCCAACATGCTTCTCCAGTTAGGTTCAGAATGTAATCTTCCTTAGTGATGCTTGAGTCATCCATTATTCTGAAAATAAAACTTAGTAATACAAAAGAAGAGTGAAACAATCAAAGTAAAATAAAAGTTTTTGATATCTGCTGACGATGAGCCGTATCCAAATAATAGGATGCGCCGTATCTTAATCGTTAAAAATAAATCAGATTTTTATTTAGAAAATCAATACGCCGCAATTAATAAATTAAATGCGTCGTATGTTTAGACGCTAATGCATCGTATCTTCGTTACGTTTCAAAATAAAAGATTTTTGATTCAGATAAATGAGCCGTATCGACAAAAATCGATGCGTCGCTTTCTTTTTAATTAATTCGAAAACTGTTTTTAATAAAAAGTTTAAATATGCCGTATCTGTGAAACACATGCGTCGTATGTCGGTTAGGGTTTAAAAAAATTTTTGATTAAAAACAAAATACGTCGTATCTAAGACAGATGCGCCGTACTCGAATAATTAAATGCATTGTATATAAAAATTAAAACGCCGTACGTCATATCTGGAAAACAGATGAGCCGTATTGTTTGTATCAGCAGAATACAACGACATCAGTAAATGCAGAAAACAAAGAAAACAAACAAAAACACAAAAAACAAACAAACACACAAAAACAGAAAATTTACAAAATATACAACGAATGCAAACAAACAAAACAAAAACAAAGGGTTAGCAAAAACAAAATTTAAAAAATCTAAAAAAAATAAAAAGTTAGAAAACCTAATTAAAATACTAATAGATAAACAAGTTTTAACAATTCACTTCCTGGCAGCAGCGCCAAAAACTTGATGCGTGTGTTGTGTCATATGCAGTATAGGGGTAATTGCCTATTTCAAGTTTCACATTTATATTTAGCCGAATAATCCTATAAGACACACACTAACGGACAGTGTATCCGATCAATATATATATAGTGGTAAGTAGAGTGTTGATCACTAAGAGTGGAACGTAAAGCTTAATTTATCTATCAGTATTTTAATATACTAAGTTAGTTTTACAATCTAATCAAACGCAAGGGGGGTTAGTCTGAGCGACTAGCACATATTTGGTTTATTTAAATAGTAAATTAAAACTAGTGAGAAAGAATCAGCAAATAGCAGCATGTACACAGATAGATAATAGAAACTATAAGAAGACATGTCCTGATAATTAAGTAGCTTGTCACTTGTTTTACTACTAGTTTTATATGAAGTGTATAGTAATCTGATCTTTCTCGTTGGATCACAGTATATCTGTCACAACTCACCATTTCAGGTCATTTTCCAAAACTTCGACATTTTACTATTCATAAATCACTATTTATCAAAACACTATTCATCATTTTTTAGGTCAGTTTGATATTCTGAGAAGCGTTCAAAAAATATTACTATTCACAAAACACTATTCATTTTCGGAAAGAAAACACTATTCACGTGCATTGCTCATTTTATCGTAAATTTAGTTTACGAGTACTAAAATTCGCGTAACCGTATTGGTTCAGGTGCGAATTCATGCATTATCATTTGGGACACTTCATACGGACTAGAAATTGTCAACATATCATCATAATAGCCTTTGGATACTATACCACTCGTAGAATATTCATATTAATATCTTTGGTATATTTAACGTTTTACGTATAATTATTTTGATTAAACGTTAACCCGCGATTAATAAATATAACCAACATATCTAAAAATCCCCATGATGGTCCCGATATATTTTTAAACCCCTTACGATGTCAAAAAAATTATAAAATTCATTTACCCGGTATTTTGGAAATTCATTTAATTTATATCGTAAGTTTATTATAATTACGACGGTTTTTGTGGAAACTAAACAATAATCATTCAAACACCCAATACTTGTACCCGAGATATTTTCACAACTTTTATGACTTTATTATGTCCCGATTAACTTCGTCAAAATTTATTTCAACTCTTCACAATTTATTTTTAGTTAACCCGGTACCCAAAACTTATAACATAACACATTATATACACTAATAACTAATGATACAAATTAAATAGCAAGCAAACTACCATTTTCCTACCTTAAATACATACATGTCACATGGTTACTTCCATTTGATAACTTAATTACAACTTTGCCCTAAACTAACTAAATATCTAAAAACCTAAATCACATTTCACACTTATTGTAACAATTCATATTTTCAGGTTAACTTCTATTTCCGAAAATTTCACTATTCATTTTTACTATTCACTTTCACTATTTATTTTTCCCGAAATTTTCCCAAAATTTGATTTTAGTTTCTTGGCCTCGAGTGAAATCATTTCCATGGCAAATTAAAAGTTTGACACTCATCAGATCATTTTCGCGAAAGTTATTAAGGAACTACACGTTTTAGGGTAAAACGTCATTCAAAAATCCTACGCACAACGAAACTCGACCGCGTTAATTTTCCCCGCATCAGAAAAATGTTTAGTACTCTCATGATTAATTAGAGAATTAATCATGACAAAGAAAAATATGACCAAATAAATCTCGGCCGTGAGAAACAGGAATTCTCGTCTTTAAGCACTTTTACTTAGCCGTAACCTTAGCCTATACCTGCACCGTGTTTCTAAGACAATTTGAGATTTCATTTTTTTTGGAATAAGTCAACATATTTTTCCCTCCTCCTTTGACCAAAAATCATTCCTTGATTTTATAAATCATTCCTTGATTTTTGGGCTTACGGTTTTAAGTTTAAAGACATTAAATACCAACTGACACTAGACAGAACCCAGCCTAGACATTATAAGCCATTTTAAGTCATTAGTATCCTATTAGAAAAGTTACATTTTACTTTTCTCAATTTTACGCAACTTTCGTACGTTTTACGTATTACGCGTTTTAGACCCGTGTTTCCAGTTTTAGCAGGGTTTTAGCACCCAATAGAACCTACCACTCATTTTATATTTTATTATGGAGTATATTGATAAGTTCTAGCATATTTATAAGTTTCATATTTTTAGGATACCCGGTTTTACGTTTCGTGATTTAACAACTTACGGTTAGCATTTTACGGGTCCAAAACTAGCTCCATAAGTAGGATAATACCAAAAACCACCAACTCATCCTTCCTATCCATTGTGAAACCGACTTAGGGGGGGGGGGGGAGTCATCCCTTGTGTGTCATGATCTCATGCCTTAAGCCCTAGGATCCATACATGTGTAAAACTTGCTAAGAAAGCTTCCTAAATATCCTAAAAACTAACCTCCTCAATGAACCTTCCTAGGCACCTTCCTTGCACCTCCTCTTCATGCTATAGATACAAGGCTCATCTCTTCCTTTCTTCATAATCCAAACGCCACACCTATTATCCATAAACCATGATCCTTTGATTTCTAAGTTATAAGTTACATACCAAAGTTGAAGGCATAGTTAGTCTCTACATGAATCAAGAGTTTGTTTGGTGATTCCATGGTTGAATTAGGAGCTACACAAGGTGATTAGGGGCTAAGTTAAATGGTTTTCACAAGGTCTATATCAAGGCTAGCAAGGGTTTCAAGAGTTGTGGTGAAGGGTTTGCAAGCATAGGTTTAGTGTCCTAGTTTCATACTTGACTTCCTTTCTTTAGAAAGCCAAAAGTTGTAAGAAATCCTATTACACTTTCTTGCTCAATATCATTTTCATGCTTATTATGTTTCTTTCATGCTATATATTGTCTTGTTATTATGTTCATGATAAATAAAAACTAGTAAAACAAGTTATGGTATATATATGTTAACTTATGTTATTTAAACAAGTAAACTAGTGACTTTTATGTAGAACCACGACCAAAATAGTATAACTATGATATTTGACACTTACTTACTGTTAAAGAGGACTTAACAAGGAAAACATAGCAATTTGAATCACCTAAAACGAGTACCCGAGTCAAAAGTTATAACCATTTGAAGTTACCAAAACTTTGCGGCAAAACTGCCTAAATACTTTCTGTGACAGAACATAAAACACACAAAAAGAGGCCCTTCTGGTCCGTTTCATGAAAAAGTTAAAGCACGAAAGTTGTCCGGAATCACGTTTTCTTCAAAAACTCAGGAGCACGTCTCCAGAAAACCAATAACGAATGAGATTTTCTTCAGTTTCTTAACAGCTATTTTATATATACAAAAGTCACTATAAAATAGTTATGTTTTACTAAGACCAAGAGGTCTAATGACCTAAAGCCAAGACCACAACCATGGCTAAAGCCAAGGTTGAGTCTCAAGACCATGGTAACATGACCAAGGTCACGGCAAAGCCACGGCTAAAGACCATGTAACATTTCGAATAAAAAACTTATATATATGTTATCAAATACTACAATAGTAGGGAGCCTCATGTGAGGAGTTCATTAAGTAAGCCGTCGAGATGAGTTGTGAATTTATGAATTAAAGTGTCCTGGCTTCTCGAAAGTTTACTACATGGCTTCTGAATTATGTCGGCCCGAACGGTAGTAAGAGATATACAACCTATACATGTTTCATAAACCATTTATATTCAAAGACTTACACTATATACTAAGTACTACATCATGAACATTATGCAATACATATATAGGCAATTCTTCGTATTCTTAGACATTACTCCAAACCTAAGTCGCAACGTTCTATTATAGGCTGCTCTTAGATACTTTCGCGATTTGAGTACCACTTTCATTTCTCATTACATAAGCTTAAGGTAAGTCATAGCCCCTACTCTTTTCATACTTGTTTTAAACTCTTTTGGGGATGCTTAAACTACTTGCTTTCACTTTTACTCAAGACAATTTTACTCATATGCTACACTATACTTTTATACTTTTGAACATGGTGTGTAGTTTTATTACGATATGTGCCTTAATGTGTGAAAACTATTCTATACGCTATATTCTTTAACCACTGTTTAACTCCTGGATGGAGCCGATGGAGAGGTATTGATAGTACTATCGGGCTGACGCCCCCACCATTGCCATATATTCCTGGCCTTGGGTGAATATAATCCAGCTTTGAAGCATTTGTGCTTATTCTTGTCATGAGGTTCAGTAGGCAGTGATACTTTACATTAAGCGTGCATATATCGTATACACATATATCGAAATCATACTATATGTTAGCAGTGGGTTGTGAACACACAGGTTGCAAGTGTTGTTATGGGCGGGACTTCGATACCTTTGCTGTGCGAATATTCTTTAAAGACTTTTCAACTATTTTAAGACAAACTCTATGAACTCACCAACCATTGTGTTGACACTTTAGCATGTTTATCTCAGGTTAGTAAGGCGATAGCTAGTGCGTGGAACTTAGAGTAAAGCTGCATATTCTGAAGACTTACGCTTTTTATCATTTACCATTCAAAACATTTTGTATACATTTATGTATAATACTTTGGAATCTCATGTTTGTAACTTTGAATTCATTAATCGAATGGTAACTTCTCAAAACGTCTCATTTAGAGGTCGTTTTCTATAACTTGTACTTTGTATTATGAAGTAGCACCCCAGTGACACAATCTTCCGCTGCGGTATTTTGGGGGTGTTACACTTATAATCTTAAAATCAAAACTTGCACTTTTTTCTCTCTTTTTCCTCTTGAAACCCACGGCCAAACACCAACTTCACCATGATCCATCATTTTTCCAAGATCAAGTTCAAATCAAGTCCATATTGTTATCCTTGTTAGGGTTTTGTAATACAAATTCAAGGATTCTTAGGGTTTTATCATCCAAGCTCATAATCATTCAAAGTAAGTTTACAAAATTTATTTTCTTCATTTCTTCAAGTATTTACTATAATCATATGGTTTTCATACAATATTTCATGCATATGTTAGCTTATACCACTTCATTTTATAAACTTTTAACTTTGAAACACTAGAAATGCTTATATTGGTTTTCCTTGTTAGATCCACTTGATTGATGATGATTAAGAACCCATGACACCTTGAGAAGGTGTATGATAGGATTAGACTAGATTTGTGGTGATTCAAAGTGATTTGGGTGGATTAGAAACTAGTTTAGAACACTAGAAATGGATTTGGAACCTATTTATAAACCTACTGTCCCAAATTTGAAATCCTGGAAAACTCAGTAACTCAGGGGAACTTTTCAACCAAATATTTATAAAATATTTTCAAAAACGAAGCCGTAGACGAAAGAACGGATTAAAACGAGTTTATAACGAAGGAGATATGATTTTTGCAAGTTTATTGACGAAAACTATTTTTCTAAAAATTGTTTGCTGTTGGACGATTTTCGTTGGACAAACCGAGGTGTTAGACGTAACCTAGAGAAGCCAAGTTATCAAAAATATACTAGTACATACTAAGACGAATCCGTGGATATAAAGAACGAAGGAAATGAACTTAAAACGACCAAGTTATTCACGTTTCAATATCGGCAAAAACTCTATATAATTGACAACTTTTACTAGAAATAATAATAATACTACTTCTACGTACTAAATCCTAGAATTTCTAGAAATGCTACCAAAGTGCCAAACTTATAACTAATGAAGTACTTATAATTACAAGTATATTATTACGACTATTAGACATTACTTCAAGGTTTTCAAGGCGAAGCTTGTAACGCTAATTTTCTATATACGATATACTACGACAAGTTTTACAAGTTTAGTTAAGACTTATTTTTCTCAAGTATGGAATATATTTTACTATGACCATAACTAGTATATTTTCAAGTTATGAGTTGTATTGGCATCATGTGCATGTGCATTCATTACATCATTTCATGATCAAAAGTAGATCATTTTCACTCATCTTAGGTTGCGGATAGTGTTCGCGCCTTATTGTCCCGATCATTTTACCATCATTGTACCATCATTTCGAGGTGAGTCATAGCCCCACTTTTACTTTTTTAATTACTTATAAACTCTTTGGGGGAGATACATGCTTAAATACTTGTTTTATACTTTTATACGTTTTGAATTACTTTTCGGGGAGAATACGCTGCTTTAATTATTTTTGTACAATGCCAAAGTATTAAATGCCTTACATTGCTTAAGTTGCCTTATTACCACGTCTTGACAAGTCCCCTTTATTATCATGGACCGTTAATTAAAGTACGAGCGAGAGTGAGTGAATAGATCTATTGAGGGTGACTCCTCCATCCGTGTTTGGGTTGCTCCAACGGAATTACAGATGCATTTCATGTCTAATATCTTTAGAATGTCTGGTAAACACTCGTTTGGGGCCAAGTAATGTCTAGCTTCGGGGTCATGAGCTTAAGAGCCAATGTAAATTTTATGACTGAAATTTTATTACTTTACTTTATACTTGGGCTATTGTACATACGATTAAAGTTATATACTGATGGTTTTTATAAACCTTATGACTGATTTATTACTGAATTACGATACCTTTGCATCCACCTTATTACTGATTTACGATGCCTTTGCATCAACCTTATGACTGATTTATTACTGAATTACGATGCCTTTGCATCCACCTTATTACTGATTTACGATGCCTTTGCATCAATCTTATTACTTTTGTCTACACAAACCAAACATATTACTTTTGGAAGTGGGTCGTAAACACACAGGTTACAAGTCTCTTATGGCGGGACTTGGAACTGAGTGGATTTACGATGCCTTTGCTGGGAAATCTTCATTCATATGCATTACATTCTTTTTCACAAGACTCTATGAACTCACCAACCTTGTGTTGACACTTTAGCATGTATTTTCAGGTATTAAGCAATGACACGCTACAGGAGGTTTTGGCAGGGCATGGCATGGTCAAAGAAGACTCTAATTATTCATTTTGGTGGCCGTTTTAAATTATTTTAAGGGCTTACTTCCGCACTACTTTTAACAATGTAAATCCAATACTTTTGGTTAAACAATTTTATTCTAAATTATTGAAGTGAAAACCATTTTTGTACTTGTGTTGTGATATCAATTGAGTTACACCCCAGCTGCATGTATGCTTCCGCTGAACCCGAATTTGGGGGTGTGACAGATTTGTATCAGAGCTTTGGCTATAGCGAACTAAGTGTTTTTAAAACCTAGACTATAGCTACTTTCAAGAAAACTTAACCCTATGACCGTCACGTGCCTGCCTGCCAAGCTGAAGCCTCATTTGTGGTTAGTTGCTGACATAGGTGATGAGATTTGTATCTCATTATCTGATATATTATGTTCATTTATTATAGTTGTTTACTATAATTGTCTTTCATATAAGCATGTTCACGTATCATATATGTCACCGCGTTATGTTTTTTCTTGCATAGTTTCATCATTTGACCTCGAGTTTGGTCACTTGCTTTTGTCTTTCAGAACGTCTTGGTATTTGTGAAGGACATAGTCTTAGTATGACTGAGCTGAGTATTTCAAAATTCATGGAACCTCGGTAAAATATAGACTGGTCATTTATATTCGACTCGGGATAGTAGGACATAGGCTGACCACCTATATCCGACTCAGAAATGAATTTTGCAACACTGAGAATAGTTATAATAAAATTTTGTCTGGATTGAATCCTCTACTCAATTTCCAAATGTTTCATTCATGTGTGTGTATACCCTCGTTGTCAGAACATTCATACTTTTCATCACTTCGTAAACCGCCGATTGGAAACACGTCAATTGATCATTTCATCTCATGAACATTCACGTCTATGCATGATACACTTACATCATGGTATTTTTTTTTATCACAATATCATTTTGTCACAGTTGACACATACTCTTTCCTTCTCACCATCACTATCATTTCCTTTCCCCATCCCCATATATATAAGGAATTAGCTGACACTTTATGGATTCCTATGCCACTTATCACTCACTACTCCCTATATTGATAAGTGGATATTATCAGTGACCTCCCTAGGAAAGACTTTCCATACCATCTATAAGGAGAATATCTCGGTACATTAAGACCATTAAAAACTCAACAGAAACCTCAAGATATCGCAAAACTATTCGAACCACTATCACTGGCCTGATCACCAAAATTCTATCATCTAGAAAGTATTGGTTTGACTGAATTACAAGATTCATAGATGCGAGTGCTCACTAAGCAACACCATAGAGATAAATCCAACCTCTTAACCGAGACTATAGATTGAACATGTCATCACAAATAGACTTTATTCAAACATGTTAGACACCTATGCATTTGTGCAGACATACAAACCTGGCTATTTTATCCTCTTAATACTTTCACTTTAAAATGGATGTTTTCTCCAAACTACAATTATGCAAAACATATATCTTGTAAGAAATACTTTTCTGAGGTACTTATTTTGACAAGCAAATTCCTTTTGGTTAATCTTTTACAAAACTATTGAATGTTAGGAAATTTTAAACATCAATCTTTGGTAAACCATATTATCCACCTTATGTTGAAAATAGTCCTATCGTGCATAACTACTAAATTTTGAAACATAAAGAAAAATGTTACTTAAAAATCCATTTGCTTAAAGTTGTAAATTCATTTATTCAGGGAAGGTTTATGAACAAAACACACAATCTCAAAACAAACTTTGAAAAATCAATCACTATATTACATCACTTATACATTTAGGATTTTGTGATTTGATGACATAGAACTTGGGGAAAATCTTAGTAATGGAGACTAAGCACCGTAGGTGGAGAGAGACTCGATTCATGACATTCCTGCAGAGGAATCACAACCTTATCTTAATCTATTATTTCCAACAACACCCTTTGACGGGCTTAACCTTGTAAGTTTTTCCACAAGATTCATGATATCCATTTCAATTATTCCTAATAGAGGAATTTAATTCACCTCAAACTCCTAGCGATTACATTAAGATTCCTTTGGAACTACACCACCTATCATCTGCAGACCAATGGTCAGAAATTAGAGAACGATTCAAACATAGGGAGATATGCTCAGGGCATAAGTGATTGACTCTAAAATTGGTTGGACTAACCATTTGCCATAAATCGGATTCTTTTACAACCATAGTTACCACACGAGCTTAGAGACTACACCAATTGAGGCACTCTATGGTCGAAGTGCCAACATCCATTGACGGAGTGAAATTTGGAAAAGCCCAACTCACTAGTCCCGTAAGCATTCATGAAATAACCTGGAATTTCCTACAAATCAAGAATCAGTTACAAGTTCGATAATTGTAAACCCTTAGAATTTCAAGTTGGTGGTAGGGTTATGTTGAAATATTCTGCCTAGGAAAGGCATGTTACCATTCAGAAAAATTCAGAAAGTTAAACCGGATATACACTGGACTATTTAATATTTCAGGCAAAGTAGGCCTAGTGGCCGTCAAACTTGAACCTTGAAGGAGAACCAGTAGAAATCATGGACTGTAAGGTCGAATAGTTGAAGCGAAGTCAAATTCCAATCGTGAAAGTTCACTGGAATTCCCGAATATCATCACCTTTTCACTAATACCACTCCAGAAACCAACACAAACTGAACTTCGGGACAAAGTTTCTTTTAGAGGGGAAGACTGTCACAACTCATCATTTCAGGTCATTTTCCAAAACTTCGACATTTTACTATTCATAAATCACTATTCATCAAAACACTATTCATCATTTTACTATTCATCATTTTTTAGGTCAGTTTGATATTCTGAGAAGCGTTCAAAAAATATTACTATTCACAAAACACTATTCATTCTCTGGAAAGAAAACACTATTCACGTGCATTGCTCATTTCATCGTAAATTTAGTTTATGAGTACTTAAATTCGCGTAACCGTATTGGTTCAGGTGCGAATTCATGCATTATCATTTGGGACACTTCATACGGACTAGAAATTGTCTACATATCATCATAATAGCCTTTGCATATGATGAGGCGAAAAATGATCCGTTTTTAGGGGGTCATTTAAGCCCGAATCCGAATTTATTTGATCAAATATTGCCCTAAATCGTTCCTTTTGTGATTTTAGGTACTTGGAGAGTGAATTCTGGAAAAGAAGCCATTTTGGACGTTTTTGGAGCATAAAAGTGAAGAAAACGGCAAAGTCTCAATTTTCCATGCTGGAACAGTACATGAAGGCGTCAAGAGTAAACTCATGATGGCGTCAAACCCCAAGAATTAAAATCCGTAGCTCATGACGGCGTCACACAGGGCGTCAGAAGTAGATCAAGGCCGTCCGAGGAAGTATTTGGCGGCGAGATGACGGCGTCACACCTTTGTTCTTGACGCCGTCACCCCTATTTTCCTATATATAGTTTTCTAGTTTTTCACATTTAAAGAGAGAAGTTTTGGAGAAACCCTAAAGACGATTTTGGTGCAACTTTTACAGGTTTTTCAAGGGTTCCAAACCCTTGATACCTTGCATTGTAATTGAGATAAGTATTCTTCTAATTCAATCAATATGGTGTTGGTTGTCTATATCATGTTCTTGTCTTAATTCTATCATGCTAGGCTAGATCTCTTTTGTGTTTGCTTAGATCTAATGAAACCTAGATATTGATTATGTGTTGATTACTTGTTTATTCTTGTCTTGGATGAATGATTTTATATGTTAGGCTTAAGAAAACTGGCAGATCTCCAAATGGTAACATGCTTGAACGTCTTAAGAAACATGAACCGAGGCGTACTAGGTCTTTATTGGTTGTATTTAATGCATGAGCCACTGTTTACAATCCCTATAGTTGTGCTGGGCATGGTGTAGGAGGAGATAAGAGCTCATAGAATTGGGGAGTTATGTATGCCACCCCATGAATGGTATTAAGGAATACAATCCGTCATTCATGCAATTATAACAAGTAATTAACGTGTAAAAGATATCTAGGGAGTAGTGAAATCTAAGTAAACACATTTTCTCCAATTACTACTCACAACTTTAGTATAATTAGTTTATTTTCATTTTTAGTATTTTATTTTGATTGCATCTTAGTTTTAGGTTAGTTGAATAGCAACTAATTCCGCCCACTCTTCCAAAAACCGATATTTTTAATTGCTTTCCATAAAATATAAAAACACAAAAATAATCATCCCTCATCTTTAGAACTAGTAATTAGGCTTTCTAATCCTAGCGACACTATTCCTAAGCTAAACGATCAATCCCCCGGTACTTGTCACTATACTATACTACAACGATCAGGTACACTGCCTGGTGGGGGTTGTAAGCTTCTCGAGATCCCTCGAGAGGTAAAGCCTGTTGCGATTCCCACGCATCAAGTTTTTGGCGCCGCAGCCCGGGGAATAGTTATTGTCTAGGTTAGGATTTCTTTTTATTAGGTCTACTTGCTAGATTCCTTTCTAGTAAGATTTTATTTTTTATTTTTAGGTCTTCTTTAGTCTATCTTATTTCTTTGTGCTTTTGTTCGTAACTCTTTACCATCCGACATCATGGAAGGTGGTAACATCTTTGAACCCGTTATCCCACCACAACAAAACCCACCATTAGAACCCCTTAGGCCCCGAACCTTAGGAGAGTATTCCCGACCTAGCCACCAAGGCTACCGAAACACCATTGAGCTCACCGGAGCCAATGTGAACCCCTTGCGATCCGACACCATCCGGTTGGTGCAAAGCGGATGTGCATTCCATGGACTTCGTTCCGAAGATCCAAACCAACATCTTAAGGACTTTCTCAAAATCGTAGATTCCATAGACCTAGGTGTTGAAACTAGAGAGACTACCCGTTTACGCCTATTCCAATTCTCTCTACGGGATCAAGCTAGTCAATGGCTTGAGCATTTACCCGCGGGATCCATCACCACATGGGATGATCTCACCACTCGTTTCCTTGCTCAATTTTTCCCACCGGGGAGAACTACTAAGCTTAGAAATGACATCTTGATGTTCCAACAACATCAAAATGAATCTCTTTATGAAGCATGGACTCGTTTCAAGGACTTACTCCAAAAAGTCCCTCATCATGGCATAGATCTTTGGCTCCAAGTCCAAATCTTTTATGACCATATCGACATCTCCACGAGGCGAACCATTGACCAATCGGCCGGTGGTAAGCTACGTGATCTTAGTGCGGAACAATCATGGGAACTCATAGAAGATCTTGCTCTCTATGACAACGAAAGTTGGAACGATCCCCGTGACTTGAACAAAACGGTCAAGGCAATATCTTTGCCTTCGAACAACTCTAGCACTCCCGATCGTAGGATCATGGAACTTGAAGGTCGAGTCAAGTCTCTCATGAAATCCTACGAAGCTCATAAACCTTCAAGCCAAGTAAGCAGAATCGCTTCTACATGCAAACTATGCAATGGCCCTCATGAGACCCAAAACTGCATGGAACTTCCAAAACGTGCTTATAACGAATTCACATCATCACACGTAGGTCAGGGTCCTCGAACTTCTGCTGAAGCCTATGAGGCATGGAAGGATAAACCTAATTTTAGAGGGTTCCAAACGCGAAGCGTATCCTTCAATGACTCCTCACCACTCACCTGGTCCGAGCATTTTCCATCACAAGGCATTCCTAGGCAAAGCTATGAAGATACTTTAAAAAAATTCATTCTATCTCAAGAACTACAGCTCGCTATGCTCGAGGCCAAATTTAAACAACAGCAGGCTGATGTAAACAACAAGATTTGTAATCTGTTGACTGCTATCAAAGAGCATATTGATAATAAGCCTATTCACGTTGATGAGGTTAAATCTGCTACCGTCATGAGCCCACCTGCCTCCCCTGTAAAAATAAAAAGCGCTAGCAAGTTATTCAAACATCTATCTCCTAACAGAAAAGAACCTGTCAACTCCCCTGGACCAATCCACTTCGTAAACACCATCACCACAATATCTGCTTCAACATCCAACCCAACCCAACAACAAACTAACAAATCCAGTCAGACAGCGAAAGATGAGACCTCAAGGGTTGACCATGCTTCGGCAAGGAAACCTACCGACTCACCCGAACAATACACCGCGCAAGAATCCGGCAAACCGGATGAAGGGAAAGAGAAATCGGAAGAGCATGAGAGAGATCCAACCATTTTGGGTAAATCTATTATAGAAGAACCCGAGAGGAAAATGGAGGATGTTATTAGTGTGGGTAGCAATCAGACTAAGGAAAGTAACCCTAACGTTTTCAAGATCCCCGGTACCATTAAGGAAAAGCTCTTAACCGATAGTCATATAGATCCTAGCTTCCCAGTCAACATAATCCCCCTTTCCCTATACCACAAAACCTTCCCTGAGCACATTACGTGCGAGAGAGTAATAGAAAATTTATCAATTAGGATTGGAGAGCTTGTTTACAATACTGACCTCACCGTGGTTGATGACGTGGACCCTCTCACCAATCAAACGTTAACCAACCTTGTCCTTGGGATACCATTTATCAATGAATCGGGAGTAATCCTTGATGAGAAAGATGGTAGTGTAGTACTCACCAATGGTGTTAGGAAGGTAATTTTTCGTAGGGATAGTGAGGAGGTGTACGAATATCGTCCCTCTCTTGAGGGGAATATATATGGGTCAAAGGATGGAGAGTTGGGGAAGATAAGACGACGTGATCCGAATAATCTCAAAATCCCCTGCATGATTGGTCATAAATACTTCGATAACATATACATTAATGTATTCCTGCCAAAGAATTTTATGTCATTGTTTCATTATAACAATATCTGCAGATGGGGAATGATTTACAAGGGAGAGAGAGTGGTTGGTAAGGATCATGAAATCTAGGTGTTCATAGGAAATATGGCATTCTCTATGGAATTCACGATTGTGGATAGCATAGAGGACTATGTCGACCCTAGGTTATCACAAGTCGTCTTTGAAGCACCCTTTTGTGAAATCACTAATTTGTTAGTGGATGACTTGAACGGAATCATGACCTTCACTGATGGGATTAGGAGGATTTCATACCAAACGCCATACAAGAGAAAAGACCTTAAGGAAATAGATTGTGACGGGCTTGATATGATGAGCTCCCAACTTATCTTGTGTGATGAAGATGTTAGGAGAGGGTGTAGAAATATTTCTGATTTATCATGTGGATTCTTTAAGAATGTTAGTAAGCTTGGTTCTAAGTATCGACAAGATATTTTCGAGTTCGAAGATCCGAAGTACTTGCACTATGAAAGCGATACTAGTTTAGAAGACGACCTAGAGAGTGGAACCAATGATGAAATCACGTAGTAACCCATAGCCTTGAGTCTAGCTACAAGACTCGTAAATAAAGAAAAGCGCTTCTTGGGAGGCAACCCATGTTTTGTGTGATTTTAATTGTTTGTTTGTTATTTGCTTCCGTATGCATGCTTTATTTTTATTGTTGGTTGATCATGTTTCTCAATTAAAATGTGGAAATACTTTACTATGTTGTTTGGCCTAGTCTTAACTCCAACCTAAAAGTATTTTTGCAAAAGATAAGTGTAAGGGGAAACCCCAAATATGTTTTTAAGAAACAAACCGATCATGATTCTCCACAATATTAAATGAGCATGTATATTCGTATTTGTTAGAGTCAAATGCTTGTATTGAGTCATAATGAAGTTTTTGCAGGATTTTCCAAGAAGTAGGACCAAGTTTTTCCAGAAATTTTCCGGAAACTTAACATAAGAATTTCTGCAGGTCCATTCTGACGGCGTCAGAGGATTACTCTTGACGGCGTCAGGAGTTAAAATCTGGAAATTTTACTGGTTTTGTTTTTCTAACGGAGTCTTATGGTTTTTGTGAATTATTAAGTTTTATAATCTCCAGGAAATCTGCAAACTTCATTCCACAAGCATTATATCTTACTTTGTTTTCTAGGATTTAGAAACTTATATAGGATGCCGCCGATTTTACGCGAGGTTGTCTTGTCTATTTTTGTCAGGTTTTACAGGTTATGTATGACAAGGAGATGATTTATATTCTGGAAGGGAAGCTTTGATTGTTCATTTTCTTGGAGGAAGATTTAACCTGGGCAACCTATAATCCATACCGAGCGAATCAGGGGAGTATTTGATTTCATTCTCTTTACTTTTTCACTTTTACATTCTTTACTTGAACATTGGGGACAATGTTCATCTTAAGTGTAAGGGGAGGGTAAAAAGATGATACCTTACATATGCACTTTCGCTTGAGTTTGTCTTGTTTGATAGTAGATGTGTAATAAAACTATGAGAAATACTTGTTAGTGCAATTTTAGCGCCAAATTTAAAATTTTTTACAACATTTAGGAGTGAAACTTTAGCCATAGCAAGCGTCTCATGGATAGGAGATTGTATGACTAGCACATAACCGTATATTCAGAAAAATTTTCCACCCAAATATGTGAGGTTCGCCTTTAGATTTGATAGGAAAAGCATTCATTATTAGTGCTTATGAGTGTACCGGTAGCATTTAGATTCTAGAACTTGCGTTAGTGATGCATCCCGAGACCGCTAGTGAGACTACATTCGTGTGGTAGGATTTACTACATGATAAGAGGCATTAGGATCACCCTTGTGTTAAACCCGTATTATAATTACTTGACCATTTAAGTCATATTACTTGGCTAGTTAAGTCAACTAATTTTTCCCACACCCTTAGCGTTGTACTCATTTTTAGTACACGAAACCATTAGTACACCCCTCCGAGCCTATCTTTTCGTTTCTAACTTTAAGCATTTTACTTAAAGGAAGAATTTGTTACACCCCACTTAAATGTACACCCAAATCGCCTTAGCCTTCCGTGTATGCGCTCATTTTTAGTGCATTATTGTTATTTGTTAAACCCTAAGTTAACTTTCTAATTGATTACATGGTTGCTAAGTCGAGTCATATCCTTGTACATATTGTTTTGGGACGATTGGGACTCATGGGTAAGTACTTATTTTATGGAGTAATGGGGAAGAACATCATTTATTACCGCCATATGTACGTTAATCTTAAAAGTGCTCCAAGTGTTTTGCTTTTCTTAATTCGAGTCATTAGATTAGTTTATTGTAAAGTATGTAAAAATTCAAGTGTAAAGGGAATGTTCATTCCCTATGATGTATTATTTTGGATGGTAGGGTAAGAGTGTATGCAAAAAAAAAATAAATAAATAAATAAAATAAAAAATAAAAAAAATTCGAAAAATCAAGAAAAAGAAAAAAAAATAGAAAAAAAGGAAAAGAGAAAAAAACATACGGACTACCATCCCTTTTTATTCTATGTTCATTTTATGTTTTTGTTATTTTTCATTTATTAGCTTAAGTCGAGTCTAGTCTTGGCTTAGCAACGCCATAATGTACATGTAATTAACTAAGATTGTTAACTCGCCACCAGTAAAACTTCCTTTATCCAACAAAACCGTGTAATTCATATCCCTATACCTAACGTTACAACCCTTTAAAAGACCTATTTGATAGTTTATCCTAGGTGCTTACGCCATGTGGTGGAGGTTTGATCCTTTCCCAAGCCTATGGTAATCTATTTTGCTATGACAGGTAGTGAGAGATATCTTCCATTTCCATAATGTTATATTACTTTATTACACCCGAGAGATGTGAGTATCTAAACACTATTTGTGAGGTGCTAGTGTATGACCTCCGTGCTTGTCTATTGGTCTTTAGTGGAACGATTATTTGTTGTAATTACTTTTATATTAGTGTTAAATGACCGCTAACTTGTCTTTTGAGTAGAATAAAAGCGCATTTGCTTGAGGACAAGCAAATCTCAAGTGTAAGGGTATATGATGAGGCGAAAAATGATCCGTTTTTAGGGGGTCATTTAAGCCCGAATCCGAATTTATTTGATCAAATATTGCCCTAAATCGTTCCTTTTGTGATTTTAGGTACTTGGAGAGTGAATTCTGGAAAAGAAGCCATTTTGGACGTTTTTGGAGCATAAAAGTGAAGAAAACGGCAAAGTCTCAATTTTCCATGCTGGAACAGCACATGAAGGTGTCAAGAGTAAACTCATGACGGCGTCAAACCCCAAGAATTAAAATCCGTAGCTCATGACGACGTCACACAGGGCGTCAGAAGTAGATCAAGGCCATCCGAGGAAGTATTTGGCGGCGAGATGACGGCGTCACACCTTTGTTCTTGACGCCGTCACCCCTATTTTCCTATATATAGTTTTCTAGTTTTTCACATTTAAAGAGAGAAGTTTTGGAGAAACCCTAAAGACGATTTTGGTGCAACTTTTACAGGTTTTTCAAGGGTTCCAAACCCTTGATACCTTGCATTGTAATTGAGATAAGTGTTCTTCTAATTCAATCAATATGTCTATGTGTTGGTTGTCTATATCATGTTCTTGTCTTAATTCTATCATGCTAGGCTAGATCTCTTTTGTGTTTGCTTAGATCTAATGAAACCTAGATATTAATTATGTGTTGATTGCTTGTTTATTCTTGTCTTGGATGAATGATTTTATATGTTAGGCTTAAGAAAACTGGCAGATCTCCAAATGGTAAAATGCTTGAACGTCTTAAGAAACATGAACCGAGGCGTACTAGGTCTTTATTGGTTGTATTTAATGCATGAGCCACTGTTTACAATCCCTATAGTTATGCTGGGCATGGTGTAGGAGGAGATAAGAGCTCATAGAATTGGGGAGTTATGTATGCCACCCCATGAATGGTATTAAGGAATACAATCCGTCATCCATGCAATTATAACAAGTAATTAACGTGTAAAAGATATCTAGGGAGTAGTGAAATCTAAGTAAACACATTTTCTCCAATTACTGCTCACAACTTTAGTATAATTAGTTTATTTTCATTTTTAGTATTTTATTTTGATTGCATCTTAGTTTTGGGTTAGTTGAATAGCAACTAATTCCGCCCACTCTTCCAAAAACCGATATTTTTAATTGCTTTCCATAAAATATAAAAACACAAAAATAATCGTCCCTCATCTTTAGAACTACTAATTAGGCTTTCTAATCCTAGCGACACTATTCCTAAGCTGAACGATCAATCCCCCGGTACTTGTCACTATACTATACTACAACGATCAGGTACACTGCTTGGTGGGGGTTGTAAGCTTCTCGAGATCCCTCGAGAGGTAAAGCCTGTTGCGATTCCCACGCATCAGCATACTATACCACTCGTAGAATATTCATATTAATATCTTTGGTATATTTAACGTTTTATGTATAATTATTTTGATTAAACGTTAACCCGCGATTAATAAATATAACCAACATATCTAAAAATCCCCGCGATGGTCCCGATATATTTTTAAACCCCTTACGACGTCAAAAAAATTATAAAATTCATTTACCCGGTATTTTGGAAATTCATTTAATTTATATCGTAAGTTTATTATAATTACGACGGTTTTCGTGGAAACTAAACAATAATCATTCAAACACCTAATACTTGTACCCAAGATATTTTCACAACTTTTAGGACTTTATTATGTCCCGATTAACTTCGTCAAAATTTATTTCAACTCATCACAATTTATTTTTAGTTAACCCGGTACCCAAAACTTATAACATAACACATTATATACACTAATAACTAATGATACAAATTAAATAGCAAGCAAACTACCATTTTCCTACCTTAAATACATACATGTCACATGGTTACTTTCATTTGATAACTTAATTACAACTTTGCCCTAAACTAACTAAATATCTAAAAACATAAATCACATTTCACACTTATAATCTTAAAATCAAAACTTGCACTTTTTTCTCTCTTTTTCCTCTTGAAACCCACGGCCAAACACCAACTTCACCATGATCCATCATTTTTCCAAGATCAAGTTCAAATCAAGTCCATATTGTTATCCTTGTTAGGGTTTTGTAATACAAATTCATGGATTCTTAGGGTTTTATCATCCAAGCTCATAATCATTCAAAGTAAGTTTACAAAATTTATTTTCTTCATTTCTTCAAGTATTTACTATAATCATATGGTTTTCATACAATATTTCATGCATATGTTAGCTTATACCACTTCATTTTATAAACTTTTAACTTTGAAACACTAGAAATGCTTATATTGGTTTTCCTTGTTAGATCCACTTGATTGATGATGATTAAGAACCCATGACACCTTGAGAAGGTGTATGGTAGGATTAGACTAGATTTGTGGTGATTGGAAGTGATTTGGGTGGATTAGAAACTAGTTTAGAACACTAGAAATGGATTTGGAACCTATTTATAAACCTACTGTCCCAAATTTGAAATCCTGGAAAACTCAGTAACTCAGGGGAACTTTTCAACCAAATATTTATAAAATACTTTCAAAAACAAAGCCGTAGGCGAAAGAACGGATTAAAACGAGTTTATAACGAAGGAGATATGATTTTTGCAAGTTTATTGACGAAAACTATTTTTCTGAAAATTGTTTGCTGTTGGACGATTTTCGTTGGACAAACCGAGGCGTTAGACGTAACCTAGAGAAGCCAAGTTATCAAAAATATATTAGTACATACTAAGACGAATCCGTGGATATAAAGAACGAAGGAAATGAACTTAAAACGACCAAGTTATTCACGTTTCAATATCGGCAAAAACTCTATATAATTGACAGCTTTTACTAGAAATAATAATAATACTACTTCTACGTACTAAATCCTAGAATTTCTAGAAATGCTACCAAAGTGCCAAACTTATAACTAATGAAGTACTTATGATTACAAGTATATTATTACGACTATTAGACATTACTTCAAGGTTTTCAAGGCGAAGCTTGTAACACTAATTTTCTATATACGATATACTACGACAAGTTTTACAAGTTTTGTTAAGACTTATTTTTCTCAAGTATGGAATATATTTTACTATGACTATATCTAGTATATTTTCAAGTTATGAGTGGTATAGGCATCATGTGCATGTGCATTCATTACATCATTTCATGATCTAAAGTGGATCATTTTCACTCATCTTAGGTTGCAGATAGTGTTCGCGCCTTATTGTCCCGATCATTTTACCATCATTGTACCATCATTTCGAGGTGAGTCATAGCCCCACTTTTACTTGTTTAATTACTTATAAACTCTTTGGGGGAGATACATGCTTAAATACTTGTTTTATACTTTTATACGTTTTGAATTACTTTTGGGGGAGAATACGCTGCTTTAATTATTTTGTACAATGCCAAAGTATTAAATGCCTTCCATTGCTTAAGTTGCCTTATTACCACGTCTTGACAAGTCCCCTTTATTATCATGGACCGTTAATTAAAGTACGAGCGAGAGTGAGTGAATAGATCTATTGAGGGTGACTCCTCCATCCGTGTTTGGGTTGCTCCAACGGAATTACGGATGCATTTCATGTCTAATATCTTTAGAGTGTCTGGTAAACACTTGTTTGGGGCCAAGTAACGTCTAGCTTCGGGGTCAAGAGCTTAAGAGCCAATGTAAATTTTATGACTGAAATTTTATTACTTTACTTTATACTTAGGCTATTGTACATACGATTAAAGTTATATACTGATGGTTTTTATAAACCTTATGACTGATTTATTACTGAATTACGATGCCTTTGCATCCACCTTATTACTGGTTTACGATGCCTTTGCATCAATCTTATGACTGATTTATTACTGAATTACGATGCCTTTGCATCCACCTTATTACTGATTTACGATGCCTGTGCATCAATCTTATTACTTTTGTCTACACAAACCAAACATATTACTTTTGGCAGTGGGTCGTAAACACACAGGTTACAAGTCTCTTATGGCGGGACTTGGAACTGAGTGGATTTACGATGCCTTTGCTGGGAAATCTTCATTCATATGCATTACATTCTTTTTCACAAGACTCTATGAACTCACCAACCTCGTGTTGACACTTTAGCATGTATTTTCAGGTATTAAGCAATGACACGCTACAGGAGGTTTTGGCAGGGCATGACATGGTCATAGAAGACTCTGATTATTCATTTGGGGACCGTTTTAAATTATTTTAAGGGCTTACTTCCGCACTACTTTTAACGATGTAAATCCAATACTTTTGGTTAAACAATTTTATTCTAAATGATTGAAGTGAAAACCATTTTTGTACTTGTGTTGTGATATCAATTGAGTTACACCCCAGCTGCATGTATGCTTCCGCTGAACCCAAATTTGAGGGTGTGACAATATCGGAGAGTAAACCCTTAATGATCACTTATGTCTATCCTACTTATCTAAAGACGTTAGCTTAAATAGGCGAGGGGTGGATATGTCAGTTCAGTCTACGGGCTTAGCTAGACGCAGAGTTTATCAAAGCACTAATATAAGTCACCAAAGACATCAACATATAAACTTTAATTAATGGGAAAGAAATATTAAGGGGAGTGTACGATGTTCCGTAGTCACATATCACAAGCCCATCAATCCTGATGAATTAAAGCGTACTATTACAATAAAACAAAACTACTTAATGAATTAAATGCATGCAAGACCTTCTTATAGCTCTAATATCTTTGTTTGGAGTGTGTCTTGTGAAGCTTCTTTGACTGAATTCGTCTCCTTAGGGTTATGGTTGTGCCACGCAAAATTCATCCGTCCTTGGGGTATTTATACTTTCTGTCTGAGGGTTAGATGCGGCGCATTGAGTAATGAGATGCGGTGCATTGACTTAACTTCACGTACGGTCCAAGATTAATATATTCTGGAATATTCATACACCGCCTTTAGATGCAGCGTAACTTGATTCTTGTATGTGGCGCATGTCCTTTAGCGTCTTGGATTATATCTGTTGAAGTCTTGATAGTGATACGCCGTATGTCAGAAATATGTTGCGGCGTATCTGGAGTAGAACAAGCTTGATCTTCTTCGTTGACCAAAGTTTCGTATGCGGCGCATGCTAGAATTGCATGCGGCGCATTCTTCAAAGTCAGTCAATGGTCTTCAAATTCATCTAAGTATGATATTGCGGCATATCTGTTAAGAGAGATATGGCGCATCTTCTGGGTTTCACTAGACTTTTGACATCTTGCTGGTTTTGCTCCATATTTTGTCCAAAATCATTAAGTTTCACCAATTGCTTGTTTTTACCTAAGAAATACTAAAGTAAATGATTAAGTATTGATTCTCATAAATAATATAATAAAACAAGTAAAATAAATAGGATAAATGATGACAATGAAATGTACTTATTTGAGTTCATCACTTGGTGACCAAGCCTAGATCATTGGGGATCTAGTTGGGGTTTAATACTTCCGGGTGGAAGTTTTGGTAGTGGTCTTGGTGAACCTTAGGTGAAGTCGAATTGCTAGATTCTTTTGTGTGGTTTCCGAGGGCGGAATACCGTGGGAGTAACTCCTTCTTTGTGAGCATCGATATTGGTGAATATTTGTAGAGTGAATTGTAATGGTTTATAGTCCACCGAAAGGATTATACTAGTGGAATAGTATCGTGTCGTGGATTCACAGCTGGACGTACGGATGCTATAAACCCCCCATGCCGAAACAGTATATATCGTGGTGTCTCTTTACTTGCTTTATATATTTTGGTTGTGTTTGTGGTTGTTGGATTATTGTACAACCACTTGGTGACTCTTACGGCTTAAAGTTTTTTAAACATTCAAAAAGCCTAAGAAACCGTATTCACCCCCCCCCTCTACGGTTCTACAGGTCCAATTGCTTATGCTCAGTTATATGAAATGAAGTTTCACGTTTTTTGGCTTCAAAACTGTTATGTATCATGCCAGCCCAAATTTTCATCTTGAATATGAACCCGACACAAAACATTAACATAACTTTCATAAACATAAACACGGCCGCCCCGCAGCAATGAGCGGGCTAACCCACTCGTTTAATCCAAAACCAACAAAAACCCAAGTTATATGTTTTATTTTAGAGGCTTATATACTTAAATGGGTTCACAACTTGACATGTTTAATACTTACTCAGCTCAAACACGACCCGTTTATTAAACAGGTTAAACGGGTTGATTTGTTTTATACCCAAACATGTTTAACTTCGTATCAGTTCGTGTTGTTTATCGTGTCGTGTCAAGAATTACCACCCCAAATGCATGGAGACACATAATTTAATAAAAATAAGTTTTTTTTATTAGACAAGAAGAATTTGTTTCATGATAAGCTACTACATCCTACTACATCCAACTATTCGTCATAACTAGACATGAAATAAACATAATTTGAATTTTTATTTATAAAAACAACTAATATTAAAAGAATTAGAAATAAATATTTATATTATCCCTTATATACATTAGCTAACAATTTAGAGGGGAAAAAATAAAATAAAATAAAACTTCAGACTATGTGACAAATTACGAAGTATACCCGGTACTTTTAACTTTTTATACTTTTTATATAACAAATGTAATACCCCATAATTTACCCAGTCATTAATTAATGTTAAACACAAAGTAATTCCATTTGAACGCTTAATAAACTACTTTTTTTTCAACAACGAACTCATACTCACCAACTAATTGTGCAACACAACTAACACAAGCCCATATCTATTTCATTTTCTTTATTTACAAATCATACACATGTTTTTCTTTTCCTTTCGATCCTATCCGACACTCCCAACAAATATTTTTAATACATTATTACGTTCCCTAAATTACTACAAAAGTACAAAAATCATTTTTTTACGCCTTTATAATTCTTTTACAAAGCCCACTTAACTCTAACCGCAAAACTATTACTCAACACCTATTTTAAACACCCAATACTCACAAAATACATTATAAATATATATAAATTGCACATGCTTTTATTTTTATAGAACATTAGGCCGAACACCCTATAGCACACACGCACGCTCCTTTTTAATTAAACAACAAATGCACCCTTGTGGTGATAACACATCCTTTGTGTAATACTTGACATGTCAAACTTAGATGAGACTTATCACCTTCTCCTTTTCACTTCCCATGCTTGCGTCTAAACCAAAGGACAAACTACCATGCTTTCTCATTATTTCAAAAGTTTCTATTAGTTAGAACTTGTAAGAATATCTATATCGAGCTTTAATTATCATTATGCTCGACCATGACATTAAATCATCTTGTCTTGCAAAATTTGCAAGATTAAGATCGTCGACGTTCGTTACTCCAGTCATGACTCGGGGTACAACCAAATAACTAGTTGCTGACAGAATGACTATAGAACTAGAAAACTTGAGCTTCTAGCATGGCTAAAATACCGGTAAATTCTCTGTCCAACCAGTAAGCACATAGCTTACAGGTTTCTAATGTAAACATTGTAAATTCCACAATGTTTTCCTAAACTTCATGAGTCAATCTCATGGAGTCTCTTACTCAAAAATCTGAGTCCAAACACTTCTCCACTCTTTCCCCAAAACACTTCCGTACCATACTTCCTTGATATGGTCAACTCTCTGCTTTTCTAGCCAATACTATCCAAGGATGATTTATAATCATCTTATTAAAATGAATCAGGACGCTTTTTCATTTGAAAAGAAAGTTATAAATCACTAGACCATGAGTTTATAAATCCTTGCCTACAAGAATTGGGACGTCTTTACTTGTAAGCAATGAGATATAAATAAATGAGCCTAAGTATTTGGCATCTATAGAAACATTTCTCAATCATTTTGTACAAAACAATTTCTTTCTTCCGTCGGTCTCACCCCTTTCTTTCTCTCGAATCATAAATTCTTTCTTTCTTCTCCACCTCTACTCTTATACTTAACTGAATCTCGGGACGAGATTTTCTCCAATGGGGTAAGACTGTAACCACCCATAAAACCCCCATCAACATCATTTCCTTTACAATATGAATAGTAGGTATTTTCACATGTAAATTTTTGCTTTTCTTT
Source organism: Artemisia argyi (assembly GCA_030686995.1). Lineage (NCBI taxonomy): Eukaryota > Viridiplantae > Streptophyta > Magnoliopsida > Asterales > Asteraceae > Artemisia > Artemisia argyi. Next base: position 171,929,795 of record CM060708.1, on the reverse strand, counting down.
TCTTTGCATGTATGACTCACTAGACCTACTTGCGTATCCTCTCAAGCCAAATATCCTTACAACCATAACTCATGAACTCCTAATCTAAGATCACTACAACACCACAATAAGTAATCTATCATCACAACACTTTAAATCTATCACAATACCAAAACAAACCCTAATCAAACCCTAATTGAGTCCTATGTGTTTATAAAACCTTAATTGCTTATCTAAACAAGTTTGAAAATACTCAAGGCTTATGTAGGAGTTACATTAGAAACTTTAAGATATCTTAGACTCCCTAAACCTTAGTACAACCCTCTAGAAGCTTAGGTACTAGTCCCTAAAGCACAAAACCCTAATTATGTCTTATTATAAGTCCCAAAACTAGGTTAAACCTTCCCAAATCTTTACCATAAGCTACCACCACTTAGTATAAACTTCTTAGGACTTAATCTTAGTCACTAAACACTCATAGGACCCTAATCTAGGCACTAAAACTTAGGCTAGACCCTAATCTCACACTAAACAAAACTAGGTCTAAACTAAACCAAAACTAGTAAAACCTAAACCAAAGCACCTCAACCAAGCACCCTAGTAGCTTAAGCACCTCAATTAGACACCTTAACACCTCCCAAGCTAGCACATAAGGTGGTGGATCACTACCTTGTGTCGCGGCTGCTTCACCACCACAAACCCCCTAGCAGCCCCATAGCTACTACTATCCATCCTTAGTCACCTTATAGCTCATCCTAATCACCTAGTAGCCACCCTTAGTCAGCCCCCTCCTTGACACCTAGCACCCCATTTCTTGCACCTTACTCCTAACGCACCCTATAAATAGCTTGATCTCCCCTCCCTTTCACTTCACACCTCCCCTCTCTTCTCTACCTCATATATTATGTATTACTAAGTCCCTAGAAGCTTTAGAAGTTAAGTAGTGTAGCCTAGATACTTGTCGAGACCCATTTCTAGTCGAAGAAACCCTAAACCCACATTAACCCTCCCCTTGACCAAGTAAGCCTAATATTTGATTCTAGTAGCCTTAGTACTGACCTGGGATACTTAGGATATGCCTTAAAACCCTTAGAAACCTAAGCTAGAGCCTTGATCATTTTCCTTTAAGTGTTTTCATTTTAAAACCCTAATTTGAGTTGAATTGCTACATACATGCTATAATACCTTAACTTAAGCTATAAGCTAGTTTAGGCAACTTAGATAAGCTAGGAAACTCTTTTGTTTCATAAAAATATACTTTGCATGGAATTATGCATAGGGGTATATATGGTAACTTTCTGAAAATATTAAGTCTAAGGACTATTTTTGACATTTCTTAGAAGTATTAGGTATAAAGACCCTTTTTGCAAAGTTATATAACCCTAGGATAAAAGTTATAATAGTTATAAACGTATAAGGACTAGTTTTGCAAATATTAGTAAGTCAAGGGTATAAATGGTAAATTTTAAAAACTAATAAGTCTAAGGGTTGTTTCTATCATTTTCATAAAATATATAAGTATAGGGCTAATTGTGTAAAGTCTAGATATATGAAATCTAAATAACATAAAGTATATAAGTTTAGGGTAGAAATTGGAAATATATGAAACTTAAAGGTTATTAAGAAAAGTATTATCCTAAAAACAAAAGCATAACACAATAGTAGGGAGCTTCATATGAGGGGTTTTATTTGGGTATTCGTTTTGACGAGTTTGTTGGGTTTACGAATTAAAGTGCCCTGGCTCATCAAACGTTTACTACATGACCTCTGGATTATGATGGCCCGAACGGTGTTATGCTATAACTAAATCTAAAATACTTAGCTCAATAGTAAGGAGCTTCGTGTGAGGAGTTATATACTTCTGAATTATGATGGTCTGAATGGTGTTATGTTGGCAGCATAATACAATAGTAGGGAGCTTCATGTGAGGAGTTATACTTCTGTATTATGATGGCCCGAATGGTGTTATGTTATAAATATAGAAACCATAGGAGTAATTACTTAAGAAACTTAAAACAACTAAAGAATTTAACCACACAAACACACCTACAAAACCCTCAAGACACGTGAGTAAAGCAATCTAGTTTTCGAGTTACTTTTCACATCAATCAGATCATCCTTAAGCCCAGGTGAGTTTTCATTGCCTCACTTTTAAATGCTTTACAACCCTGTGAGGGGGATACATGCTTTAAACCGTATACAAGTCATTTTTTTTTGTTATTGCACGAGTGTTACTATCTACCACCATTTCGTTACTAAATTCATGAACCATAATCACTTGTGGGGGTACCCAATTGAACGCGAGTGATGCGTGGGAATTGCACCAGGCTTTACCTCTTGAGGGATCTCGAGAAGCTTACAACCCCCACCAGGCAGTGTACCTGATCGTTGTAGTATAGTATAGTGACAAGTACCGGGGGATTGATCGTTCAACTCAGGAATAGTGTCGCTAGGATTAGAAAGCCTAAAAACTAGGTCTAGAGGTGAGGGATGATTCTTTTTGTATTTTTATATTTTTATGAAAGCAAGTAAAATCTCGGGTTTTTGGAAGAGTGGGCGGAATTAGTTGCTAGCCAACTAACCCAATAACTATAGATGCAATCAAAATAAAATCACAGAAATGTAAATAAAGCTAATTTAACTAGTGGTGTGAACAATATATGGGAGAATTGTGTTTACTTAGATTTCACTACTCCCTAGATATCTTTTACAAGTTAATTGTTTGTTACAGTTGCGTGGATGACGGGTTATATTCCTTAATACCAATCATGAGGTGGCGTACTTACTTCCCCAATTCTATAAGCTCCTACTTCACTCCTATGTCGAGCCTGCAAGAAGCTCCTAACATGGGATCACTAGAATTCACTCATGCATTAAATACAACCATAAAAACCTAGTACACATCGGTTCATGTTTCTTAAGACGTTTAAGCAAGTTACACAATGGAGATCTGCCAGTTTTCTTAAGCCTAACATTGAAATCCTTCATCCATTACAACTATAAACAAGCAATCAACCTATAATCAACATCTAGGTTTCATTACATCTAAGCAAACACACAAGAGATCTAGCCTAGCATGTTAAAATTAAGACAAGTGTAAGATATATTCAAACAACACATAGACATATTGAATAAATTGAAAGGATACTTATCTCAATTAAACATGAAGGGTTTAAAGGGGTGAAAACCCTTGAAAATACTGTAAAAGTCGTGTTAGGGTTTAATAGGTTCGACCCTAAAATTCTCCTCCCTAGTTACACTCTAATGAATGAAAATTAGAAAAGTATATATAGATTTCATGAGGTGACGGCGTCAAGAGGAAAGTTCTGACGCCGTCATCTCGCCGCCAATAAAATTCTCGGACTGCCTAGATCCAGATCTGACGCCGTCATGTGTATTTCTGCTCTGGGCTGTCACCACTTTTACTCTTGACGGCCTTGATCTGACGCCGTCACGTTTTCTCTGGGCCGTCACCAAAATTGCTCTTGACGCCGTCATCAAAACCTTCTTGACGCCGTCAGGTACTGTTCCCAGCAAGGAAAATTAAGACTTTGCCATTTTCTTCACTTTTATGCTCCAAAAACGTCCAAAATGCTTCCTTTTCCATAATTCACTCCCAAAGTACCTAAAATCACAAAAGGAACGATTTACGTCAATATTTGATCAAATAAATTCCAATTCCGGCTTAAATGACCCCTAAAACGGATCATTTTTCGCCTCATCAGCGAGTATAGTCGATAGATCTATTGGAGTTTGACAACTCCCGTTGGTTTGCCCAGTCGGGTACCAATAAGTACTATACTTGAAACCTCTAAAGGATTAACTTTGGCAAGTTATCCTTATCTCTGTCCCATCATGTAAGGGTCTGTAGTGCCCCATAATCTGGACTGTTAACGTGCGGTTTCATGAGCTTAGTGCAATAACTCTTTTCTCATAATAATTGTGTAACAATTCGCAATTTCAGGTTAACTTTTATTCCCGAAAATTTTACTATTCACTTTTACTATTCACTTTTTACTATTCACTTTTCACTATTCATCTCAGAAATTTTATTTCATATTCTCGTAAGTTAAACTATTTTAACGATAATCCGAGAGTTTGACGCTCGTCGGATCATTTCTGCAAAAATCACAAAGCCGTGTCCGAGATTTACTTTTAGGTTTAAACGTCCTTCCAGCATCCCGATATATCCATAAAACATTATAAACAATAGAAATATGATTTTCTTTCATTTTATGACAATTCCAAAAGTTTTGGAATTTTACGTTTTTCAGTTCAGCGTTTTACGCGAATTGCGCGTTTTAGACCCGTGTTTCCAGCTTTTAGCAGGGTTTTCGCACCCGATAGAACCTACCACTCATTTTATATTTTATTATGGACTATATTGACATGTTTAACAATACTTTCAAGTTTCATAATTTTACGATACCCGGTTTTACGTTTTAAGGCTTAATCATTTACGGTTAGCATTTTACGGAGTCAAAATGCACAAACTAAGCAAGATAGCACCAAGACTCATCATCTAGTCATCTTATCCTCCTTTGAACCGCCAATGTGGGGGGGAGTCACCATTTTGTGGTTAAATCTTGACCATTGATCTCTAGGATGTTTACAAGTGTCTAAATTAACCATGGTTACATTCTAACCCAATATATGGTTAACTATTTTTCTCATCCTATAAATAGCCAACTAATAGCACATAGAAAACTTGCACCACACCTTCTTATAACCTTTAAGTCCTAAAACCTAAGGCACTTTTCTTATATTTTGTAAGAAAGTTAACTAGTTTTTGAAAGAAAACTAGTGTTTGATCTTCAATCTTGGAAATTTTCTAAGAAAAGTTGTTATAACTTTAAAGTCTCCAAAAAGACGTCGTTATAATCTTCAAATAGCTTTGGACTTCAAGAAGGCGTCGTTATAATCTTCAAATAACCTCGGTTTATCATAGATTGCAAAGGAAGAAAGCTTATTCAATCAAAGTCCTAGTTCTTGTCCTAGTTTCCCTTTTCATTAAGGCCAAAAGTTGTAAGCAAACCCTAACATATTTTCTTGCTTAATTATCATTTACATGCTCTTTGTGTTCCTTTCATACTATATAGGTTCTTGTTATTGTGTTCATGATGTTTAAAAATGGATAAAACAAGTATTGGTATACATATGTTAACTTATGACAAGTAAACAAGCAAACTAGTGATTTTTATGGAGAACCACGACCAAAATAGTATAACTTTGATATTTGACACTTACTTAATGTTAAAGAGGACTTAACAAGGAAAACATAGCAATTTGAATCACCCAAAACGAGTACCCGAGTCAAAAGTTATGGCCATAAGAAGTTAGCGAAACCAAAACGGCAAAACTGCCTAAATAGCATTCTGATCAAATTTAGCTTTTGAAAGTCTCCCTTCTGGTCCGATTCATCAAAAAGTTAAAACATGAAAGTTGTCCGGAACGACGTTTTCGTTCAGGAACAAAGAAGCTCGAGCCCTAAAAACGCTTTCCGAGTGATAAATTTCTTCAAAATCTTAACAGCCCATTTTAGACCAAAGTCACTATATTATAGTTATCATTTACTAAGACCAAGAGGTCTAATGACCTAAAGCCAAGACCACAACCATGGCTAAAGCCAAGGTTGAGTCTCAAGACCATGGAAAAATGACCAAGGTCACGGCGAAGCCATGACTAAATGACCATATAAGCTTACTTAGGCGTAAACATGAAACAAGGAATTAGGCGATAACTTGAACAAACAATTTGGATCTACTTCACTTCAAAAGGAACCATGAGATATTACAAAGAGAAAATGGTCATATAAGACTTATGAAACTACCCCTAATAACAATCTTCATGTACTAATAAACTTTCCTAAGTTTATTCAAATATTGGACATGTAACTTTTCGGATTAAAACTTATACATTTGTTATCAAATACTACAATAGTAGGGAGCCTCATGTGAGGAGTTCATTAAGTAAGCCGTCGAGATGAGTTGTGGATTTACGAGTTAAAGTGTCCTGGCTCCTCGAACGTTTACTCTATGACTTCTGAATTATGTCGGCCCGAACGGTAGTAAGAGATATACAACCTATACATGTTCCATAAACCATTTATATTCAAAGACTTACACTATATACTAAGTACTACATCATGAACATTATGCAAGACATATATATAGGCAATTCTTCGTATTCTTAGACGTTACTCCAAACCTAAGTGGCAACGTTCGATTATAGGCTGCTCTTAGTGACTTTCGCGATTCGACTACCACTTTCATTTCACATCACTTAAGCTTAAGGTGAGTCATAGCCCCTACTCTTTTCGTACTTGTCTTAACTCTTTGGGGGAGACACATGCTCAACTACTTGTTTACTTGTACAAATACTCAAAACGTCTATACTTGACTGTGTTATACTTGATTGCTTACATACATGACTGCGTTATACTTAATTGCGTTATTCTATTTATTGACTAGTAGTTGTCTTTGGGAATTGACTCCCAGTTGTCTTTGGGAAGTGGCTCCCAGTTGTCTTTGGGAATTGACTCCCAGTTGTCTTTGATACATCCTAACATTTGCGAATGTTGGATACATCATAAAAGTGAGGTCTTCGGAGATGAAGTAGAGACTCACTTCTAATTGCTTAAATTGTCTTGATGAACTTATACATGTCTTATTCATACTATATATGTTAGCAGTGGGTTGTGAACACACAGGTTGCAAGTCTCTTATGGCGGGAATTGCAACTGAGTGGATTCACGATGCCTTTGCTGTGCGAACATTCTCTTAAGGCTTTTCAATTATTTTAAGACAAACTCTATGAACTCACCAACCATTGTGTTGACACTTTAGCATGTTTGTCTCAGGTCTGTAAGATGATAAGCTGTTGCATGGAGCATAGAGTCACTTGGCATGTTTTGAAGACTTATGCTTTTATCTTTACCATTCGATTTGTCTTAAAACTCTTATGTATTGTATTATGGAACTCAAGTTTGTATTTCGGAATTTATTAATCGAATGGTCACTTTTCAAAACGTCTCATTTAGAGTTCGTTTTCTATACCTTGTTCATTGTATTATGAAGTAGCACCCCTATGACACAGTCTTCCGCTGCGGTATTTTGGGGGTGTTACAGATTGTATATGCATTGCAATTATCAAAAACCCTACATTTTCCTTGAAGGGTGTAACAACTGAACCCTGAGGAACTTGTATTCACCCTATTACTTAAACCTATGACTCTCACTCAACGCCTAGTGTTTACTTTTAAGCATGTATCCTATGTATTAGCTGTTACATATCTATGACACAAGGCGGCACTGAACTTGGAGGACTTTCAACCCTGTTATCATTCAAAATACTATTTTTACACTTAGATTCACGGGACCTCTTCTTAATAAAACTCTGATAATTTAATGAATGATAACTCATTTTATAACAATGTCTCTTTTCTAGTTGTTTTCTATTACTGTATCTGTGATTCCATAAAGTAATACCCCAGATCTAAATCCGCTGCGATCTGTGAAAATGGGGGTGTTACATACAACTTCCTCATCAACCTCTTGGACAATATTTCGAAAAATCACACCCCCATCTTGTGGATATAACTCTTCAATCATTTCTACAATATCTTCTGGCCTATCATCAAAGCATGCATCCTAATCCAAATTCACTGCACTATCTTGCTGGAACAAGTCGTCATCAAAATATGTCTCAGCTTGTTTACTCTTCGAATGCATAAAACTATCCATAGGGTCACAATCACTATCTTCCATCAAATTTAAGTAATTGAATCCATGGGTTGATGATTGTAACTCATTTTCACAATGCAAGAATCCTACATTATCACCATTAACTACTTTCAACTAATATAAAAGTAATTACAACAAATAATCGTTCCACTAAAGACCAAAGACAAGCACGGAGGTCATATACTAGCACCTCACAAATACTGTTTAGATACTCACATCTCTCAGGTGTAATAAAGTATATATCACAATATGGAAATGGATAACATCTCTCACTACCTGTCATAGCAAAATAGATTACCATAGGCTTGGGAAAGGATCAAACCTCCACCACATGGCGTAAGCACCTAGGATAAATTATCAAAGAGGTCTTTTAAAGGGTTATAACGTTAGGTGTAGGGATATGGAATACACGGTTTTGTTGGACATAGGCAATCTTTACTGGTAGCGAGTTAATCATCTTGGTTAATTACATGTACAATATGGCATTGCTAAGCCAAGAATAGACTCGACTTAAGCTAATAAATGAAAAATAACAAAAACATAAAATAAACATAGAATGAAACGGGATGGTAGTCCGTTTGTTGTTGTTTTTTTTTTTTAATATCTCTTCAATCACTAGAGCCTTTGAGGGATGACAACCCATAACCAGCAACATATGTTTTTCTACCAAAGATACATGAGTCTCTACATAAACATCTATTTCTTTATACCTCGGGACAAATTTTAACAATATCATGACGTCCTGATCCGACATCAATGAAACTAATCCATCATCTAAAGACAAGCCTGGGACCCTAAAATGGGTAAACAACAACTGTTTATTGTCACCAAAACCCAGTTTAGCTAAGATTTTGACTATCTCGCGCATGGAGAACTTGTCGCAATCGATTAGGTCTACATGATCAACCATAGCAAACTTGTACACTCTATGAGGTGGATCAGAAAACTCACCAGTGTAGTGGATTTAAATACTGAAGAGCCTTGTGTATGATTCTGGGAACATAAATCAACAAAACAAAAAACCTTTGATCAAAAAGCATCCACAACATTATCAGTGAATCAAGGTAATATACTTTACTTTCCGGATATACATTGCATGGTCATTCGAAACAAAAGTACAAAAAAAATGTACCGTATATGGTAGCAATATCCGTAATTGGTGGACTCCGAGCTCTCATTTTCCAGCCACCCATGTTGGATCTACTGTTAATTGAGGTGATTTGGACAATATAGAAGTTGGAAGCAAGGGTTCGATGTTATAGGTGTGCAGGTGTGTTAAGCGATAAGAAACGAAAGAACTAAAACTTAGTTGCAAAGAATATCCTTCAACACAAAGGTAGGTGTGCTAGTGGGGTCGTCAGGTGGATTTGATGGCAGGAAAAGTGAAATGACAAAAATACCCTCACCTGCAACGCACCTGAGGATTAACTAACGGGTTTTACTAACGAACGTTAGCCAAAATACATTTTTTGCAACTACAGTTACCCTTAAAGGGCAAAACTTGCAGAAAAATGAAACGTTAAGGACATTTCTTGTAGATTTTCTTTTGGAGGACATTCCTTGCAAAATTTGGAAAGTTCAGAGACATTTTTTGCACTTTACTATTCTTTTTTATATAATAATAATCAAAATTTATATATAATTTTAAAAATAATAAATTATATATTTCATAATATATTTTGTCTCTCATACATTAAATCCAAATCCAAATTCAAATTCAAATCCAAATCCGAATCCGAATCCGAATCCGAATCCGAATCCGAATCCGAATCTATATATAAATCAAATGGGCCTTTATATTTTTAGTTGGAATCAAATACAGAAAAATATATTGGAAGCATTTAAGGTGTATTTGTTATGTGGGTTTGGGACCCATGGAATACAATGATAGTTTAATGGCACGTTTGGTTTGTAGACGGGTTTAAGATTTGGATTTGGATTTGGATTAGAACTTAGATTTGGATTAGAACTTAGAATTAGATTTGGATTTGGATTTGATGTATGAGGGAGAAAATAGTATCTTTATATATAATAAAAGAAAAGTTTTTTTTAATGCAATTCACCTTTATTCTGACGTGATATTACGTCATATTAGCAAGTGCCAAGCTCACACAACATCTCCTAATTCAAATTAACATCAAACCTTTTGATTAATAAAAAATGATAGAACCGTTGCCTAAACTTCCGCTACAATTTATCAGTTTATAAGTATGATTGTGCCTGATGACATAAGGTTTCTATAATTTTCAGTCTTGAATTTTAAAAACAGAATTACATCAGATGTTTGGTACTTGGGTAAATAAATACACTCTGAAGCACCACCAGAGCCCTTGCCTCTTTGATACATATTTATTGTTAATGTTTTGACTTTTATTTACAGTGTCATGAAGGCTAGATATTGTTTATACTATAAAGTATCCAAGTATACAATCCTATGTACGTTTGCTCACGATTACATGCATTTGTAGGGACGCTTTTTAAGTTAACATATTGAAATTTGGTTACTTTTATTCACAAGTGTTTGGTCTCAAAATGCTACCTGTAACACCCCCATTTTTCACTGATCGCAGCGGATTAAGTGTTTCGGGTATTACTCATGGAAAGAAAGACAAGATAATAGAAAACGACTCGAAAAAATACGTTTTTGAAAAAGGTGTTATCATTCATTTATTCATCATAGTTTTTAGCATAATTCTAACCTAAGTAGGTATTCTAAAGGCAATACTAATAGTGGGGATTCTATCCTAGAGGCAATAGTGAGGTATCTATCCTAAAGGCAATTTGGGGGTTCTAACCTAAAGGCAAGTCGGGAATCCTAACCTAAAGGCAAGTTGGGAGTCTAAAGGAAAGTTCGGGGATTCTAGTGGCATGGAGGACTTTTTGAAAAAGTGGTTATAGTTTAGGAAAAATCCTTTGTTCTCTATAACCAAGGCTTTGATACCAATCTATAACACCCCCATTTTTCACTGATCGCAGCAGATTAAGTGTTTGGGGTATTACTCATGGAAACAAATACAAGATAATAGAAAACGACACGAAAAGAGACCTTTTTGAAAAAGGTGTTATCATTCATTTATTCATCAGAGTTTTTACAGTAAAAGATGTACTTTTACCAAAAGATAGGTCCCTAAGATACATTTTATGATACAAAACTTGAAGAATGATAACTATTCTGGACATCCTCATGTCCAGTACTTCTCCGTGCCAGGGTTCCTGTAGTGCCTAATTACCTAAGATAACATGCTTAAAAGTCAACACAAATGTTGAGTGAGAGTCATAGGTTTAAGTAGATAAAGTATGAAAACAAGTTTCACAGTGTTCAGCTTAAACCCTATGTGTGGAAAGGTTTTAGTGATAGAAGGTATATTACACTAAGCTCATGAACCACACGTTAACAGTCCGGGTCATGGGGTCAGCAGACCAAACCATGAGGGGACGGGACGGATAACTTGCCAAAGTTAATCCTTCAGTGGGTTCAGATATAGTACTTATTGGTACCATCCAGAGAGATGTTAATACCAACGGGAGTTGTCAAACTCCAATAGATCTATCAACTATATCCGCGTTCGCGTGGGTAAAATATCCCAAACGATTAGATTCATGAATTTTGGTTATATAGTGATGGCAGATAGTTTACTCGTGCAATAACCAATGAAAAAGACTTGTGTTCAGTTTAAAGCATGTATCCCCCTCACAGGGTTGTAAAACATTTAAAAGTGAGGCTATGAAAACTCACCTGGGTCTTAAGGTAAGTAAAGTAAGGGTTTAGATAATTCACTCACGTATCCTGGGGGTAGTGTAGGTGTGTGTATGTCAAGTCTTAGTCTAGGCTTTCTTAACTAATCACTCTTAGGTTTTTATATATAACATAACACCATTCGGGCCATCGTAATTCAGAAGTATATGACTCCTCACATGAAGCTCCCTATTATTGTATTATGTTATTAACATAATACCGTTCGGGCCATCATAATCCAGAAGTTAATACTCCTCACAAGAAGCTCCCTACTATTGAGTTATGTTGTTATTAAGGTTTTGTTATAACATAACACCGTTCAGGCCATCATAACTCAGAAGTATATGCAATAATCGTTTGAGGAGCTAGGGCACTTTAATTCGTAAACCCAACAAACTAGTCAAAACGAAATATCCACATAGTACTCCTCGCATGAAGCTCTCTAGTATTGTGTTATGCTTCTAACTTAAATAGGTTTTATATTTATATGAAAATAGTCTGTTTTTACCCCTTTAAGTTTATATATTTACATTTTCTACCCTATACTTATAAACTTATAACAATTAAGCATATAACTTTCTAACTTTTGCACATTTAATCCCTATACTTATATATTTTAGAGAAATGACAAAAATAGTCTCTAAACTATACTAACTTTCATTATTAACCCTTTTTACCCTTAACTTTATAATATTTGCAATATTAGTCCTTTTTAGTTTATAACTCGTTTTAATTTCTATCCTAAGGTTTCAATACTTTGCAAAATGAGTCCTTACACTTATAACTTCTAGGAAATGTCAAAAACAGTCCCTAGACTTTATATTTTCAGGAATTTACAATATATACCTCTATGCATGTAAAGTTTTTCAAAACTAGTCCTAAATGCATGTAAATCATGTTTTAACATAGCAACTAGGTTTCTAAGCTTATGTTTAGCTCATATAAGTTCAAATAAGCCATATATTTCCGATTATATCATGAGAATAAGCTATATCACATGTAAACATGCAATTCAACTATATCTAGGGTTACAAAAAGAAAGCATGCAAACGGGAAGGTTTAAGGTCATCCTATGGTTTCTAAGGCTTATCCTAAGTGTCCTATGTTTATTCTAAGGCTAATATAATGAAAACTAAGGCGTCCCTAGGTCGTGAAATGGTTAACGAGGGCTTAAGGGTTTCTAGGGTTTTTCTCAGCTCAAACCACGACTCGACAAGGCCAGGGCTTTGCTAATCGTTCTATAGGGCTTCTAAGGGTCTTAGACTATAAAAAGGTTTAAGGTAGAGAGGAGAGAAAGGTGTGAAGAGAAATGGAGGGGAGGGGAGGGTAATTATAGCCGCATAAGGAGTAGCGACCAAGGCAAGGGCTGCCATGTGTCGAGAGGGGGAGACATCAACTAAGCTGAGCTATGGGGTGGTGTGGTAGGTCTAGGTGGTGATGAGGAGCAGCTATGGAGGTAGCTAGGGGGCGCCATAGGCCGGTTGTGGTGGTTAAGAGCCGAAAGAGGCGGTTTGGGGAAGAAGGTGACAAGTAGGTGATCCACCTACTTTCTTGGGTAGTTAGAGGTGCTAAGGTGGTTGCTTACTTATTAGGGAGGTTCTAGGGTGGTTGCTTGGTTAATTTGAGGTGCTTAAGTATCATGGTTTAAGTGTTTAGGTTAAATTTAACCTAGTTTTGTATAGTGAGAGTTTAAGGTTTTACCTAGGATTTAGTGTTTTATTCAGGGTCCTAATGGTGTTTAATGACTAATATAATGTCCTAAGTGGCTTATACTAAGTGGTGATAACTTATGGTAAAGATTTGGGATAGTTTAGACCTAGTTTCGGGAAGTTATGACCTAGTTAGGGTTTTGTGCTTATATGACTTGTACCTAAGTTCTAGGGAGTTGTACTATGATCTAGGGAGTCTAATATATCCTAAAGTAACTAATGTAACTCATATCTAAGCCTTAAACACTTTCATGTTAGTTCTATTAAGCAATTAGAGTTTTAAAACTAACCGTGAACACATAGGTGCATTTAGGGTTTTCTAGCAAGTATGGTGTATTAGAGTGATAGTTTTCTTAGTAAAAATATGTTTGTAACCTTGACTTGACATACCGGGATGGTTACATCAAGTAAACATGGCAGTAGTTTTGATGAGGCGAAAAATGATCCGTTTTCAGGGGGTCATTTAAGCCCGGAATTGAATTTATTTGATGAAATATTGCTCTAAATCATTCCTTTTGTGATTTTAGGGACTTTTGGAGTGAATTCTGGAAAAGGTAGCATTTTGGACGTTTTTGTAGCATAAAAATAAAGAAAACGGCAAAGTCTTAATTTTCCTTGCTGGGAACAGTACCTGACGGCGTCACAAGCTTCTTCATGACGGCGTCAAGAGTAATACAAGAAGTGGAAGTGGATAAAGTCCGTGACGGTCTAGAAAGTTTTGTGAATTGGAGATGACGGCGTTACCCAAGGCCGTCACATGTAAAATTAAAGAGTGATGGCCTAGAAAATTTCCTGAAGGCGTCACGTAGGCCGTCACGTGTTAACCTGTCAAAACTTGCGCGCGAAGTAGCTGATATTGTTTTGGTCATAACTTTTGCATACGAACTCAGATTTAGGTGATTCAAAAGCCCACGCGAAGAGGACGAAGAAATCTACAATTTGGTGAAGAAATATTGGTCATAACGCTGTCACTCTTTATGGGGTGATGCCGTCAAGCCTTGCCGACAGAAAACTTGCATATAAATATGACATCATAACTTCACTTTTTGTAAGCCCTAAACCCTAAGGTCGATTCTTGGGTTTAGGTGGGTGTTTTTCCAGAAACTTAGAGGGTTTCAGTCACTCCATAAACATCTTGTAATGGTTTGATGATTCTATCTTAATTCATGTCTTCAATTATCCTTATTATTGCTTGTTCTTTATTAATTATGCTTGGCTAATTCACCTTGTGTCTACTTATGATTGTGTGAAACTTGTACATAATTGATTAGATCTTATTGATTCCTTGTTGATGTTTGCGTCTATCTTCATCAATTAGGGCGTGACACTTCGATAGATCTAATTGGTTTAGTTTATAATTCTTGATTCCTACTGTCTCTTGTTTGGTTGATTGTATTCGATGTTAGGCTTAAGAAAACTGGCAGACTTCCATAGGGTAACATGCTTGAACGTCTTAAGAAACATGAACCAATGCGTACTAGGTTATTACGGTTGTATTTAATGCATGAGCGAATTCTAATGATCCCATGTTAAGAGCTTCTTGCAGGCTCAACATAGGAGTGAAGTAGGAGCTTATAGAGTTGGGGAAGTACGTACGCCACCCCACGAATGGTATTAAGGAATACAACCCGTCAATTAAAACAAGTTGTGACAATTCAATAGGTAGAATTGTATAGCTAGCAAGGAGTAACATATCATGGGTAGATATGCTTCACATCCCTTGTAGAACCTTAGTTTAGTTTTCTTGCACATTAGTTTAATTAGTAGCTTTTGGGTTAGTTGATTAGCAACTAATTCCGCCCCTCCTTCCAATACTCAAGATTTTTACCTGATTTTCATAAAATATAAAAGCATAAAAAGAATCATCCTTCACCTTTAGACCTAGTTAGATTAATTTCAATCTTAACGACACTATTCCTAAGTTGAACTATCAATCCCCCGGTACTTGTCACTATACTATACTAAAACGATCAGGTACACTGCCTGGTGGGGGTTGTAAGCTTCTCGAGATCCCTCGAGAGGTAAAGCCTGGTGCAATTCCCACGCATCAAGTTTTTGGCGCCGCAGCCCGGGGAATAGTTATTGTCTAGGTTAAAATTTCTTTTTATTAGGTCTACTTGCTAGATTCCTTTCTAGTAAGATTTTATTTTTATTTTTAGGTTTTCTTTAGTCTATCTATTTCTTCGTGTCTTTGTTTGTAATCTTTACCATCCGACATCATGGAAGGTGGTAACATGTTTGAACCCATCAACCTACCACAACAAAACCACGCACAAAACCCACCACTAGCAAACCAACCTCTTAGGCCCCGAACCCTAGGAGAGTATTCTTGTCCTAGCCACCAAGGCTAGATTCCTTTCTAGTAAGATTTTATTTTTATTTTTAGGTTTTCTTTAGTCTATCTATTTCTTCGTGTCTTTGTTCGTAATCTTTACCATCCGACATCATGGAAGGTGGTAACATCTTTGAACCCATCAACCCACCACAACAAAACCACGCACAAAACCCACCACTAGCAAACCAACCTCTTAGGCCCCGAACCCTAGGAGAGTATACCTGTCCTAGCCACCAAGGCTATCGAAACACTATTTAGCTCACCCTAGGAGCCAATGTGTCCCCCTTGCGATCCAACACCATCCGGTTAGTGCAAAGCGGATGTGCATTCCATGGACTTCGTTCCGAAGATCCTAACCAACATCTCAAGGACTTCCTTAAAATCGTAGATTCTATAGACCTTGATGTTACAACTAGAGAGTCAACCCGATTACGCCTATTCCAATTCTCTCTACGTGATCAAGCTAGTCAATGGCTTGAACTTTTACCCGCGGGATCCATCACCTCATGGGATGATCTCACCACTCGTTTCCTTGCTCAATTTTTCCCACCGGGGAGAACTTCCAAGCTTAGAAATGATATCTTGATGTTCCAACAACGTCAAGGTGAAACTCTATATGAAGCATGGACTCGTTTCATGGACTTACTCCAAAAAGTCCCTCATCATGGCATAGATCTTTGGCTCCAAGTCCAAACCTTCTATGACCATATCGATCTCTCCACAAGGCGAACCATTGAACAATCGGCCGGTGGTAAGCTACGTGATCTAAGTGCTAAAGAATCATGGGAACTCATAGAAGATCTTGCTCTCTGTGACAACGAAAGTTGGAATGATCCCCGTGATTTGAAAAAAACGGTCAAGGCAATATCTTTGCCTTCGAACAATTCTAGCACTCCCGACCATCAGATCATGGAACTTGAGGACCAAGTCAAGTTTCTCATGAAATCTTACGAAGCTCCTAAGCCTTCAAGCCAAGTGAACAAAATCACTTCTTCATGCAAATTATGTAGCGGTCCCCATGACACTCGTGATTGCGTGGAACTCCCCGGAACACCTTTTGCGGACTACGCATCCTCGCGTACCGACGAAGCAGGAGACAGGTGGTACACTTTCAAACCCAAGCTGAACCCTTATGGTGATTCCTACAATCCTTCTTGGAAAAATCACCCGAACCTTAGGTGGAAACAAAACCAAAACAATTCTTCCCATCCGCCTAATCATTACCAACCAAACAGTCCACCCTCCAACCGCACTTTCAACAACAATCCTTCTAATAACTATGGTAGTACCAATAATCTTGAAGGATTGATGTCCAAGTTTATGGAATCTCAAGAAGCTCGCATAGCTAAGTTTGAAACCGAATTCAATCAACAACAAACGGAGATGACCAACAAGATTGACAACTTGTTGAAAGCCCTCAACAACCAAGCGCTAACTACACCTAGGAAGGACACTAGGGACGCCAATAGCAGAATCCAAATTAAGGACCCCTCGTCATCCAAACACGTCCACTTTGTCACTGTTGTCACTATTAAGCCAAAAGATAAGGATATAGAAGAAAGTGACAAGGATGAAGTTGTAATAGAAACCGAGACTAGGGATGAAATTAAGGAAGTTGAGGATAATAAGGGAGAGAAGTTAGAGGAAGTAGAAAATGTAGAAGAGTACTTTGATAAGTTGCCCACCAAGGAAGAACGGTAATATCACAAGGATTTATTCAATGATCCCGAGACACCATATATCTTTGGTTCACCCCTTATTAAAGTAGGTGATCCCTCTAACATCAACATACCATGCAACACTGGGCATATGCATGTATGGAAAGCTTATATCGATCCTAGGTCTCCTATAAACATCATGACTAGGACTTATTATAATTATGTAATGAAGAAGCAACTTGGTTATAGGATGATGCCCCGTAAGAATTTGATAAGTAATTTTGTTGGACGAGTGAAAGGATTGCATGTAATTGTAGGAAACTTCACTTATGAGACCGACTTTGTGATAGTGGAGGATACTCGTCCGGTGATAGATGATTGCCTAAGCAAGTAGTGTTCGGAAAACCGTTCGTTGAGGCCTCTAAGATGAGTTATGATCCGACTCTAGGGATAGTTAGATTCAAAGAAGAGAATGATGAGATTGCCTACCAAATGCCCTACAAGATTGAACAATACCTCCTCCTATCAAACATAGTAAAGGAACAAAAACAAGTGGTTTACTATAGGAATGATGAGGATAGACGTAGAGGAGTAGAATATGTTATGAATAGAATACTTGATTTCTACAAAGAATACTTGCAGCTAGGTCTGGAGTACAAAACTAATATAGGAGATGACCTAGAGAGTGAAACCAACGATGAGGTCAGGTAATAGCCAATGACCTTAAGTCTATCTACAAGACTCGTAAATAAAGAAAAGCGCTTCTTGGGAGGCAACCCATGCTTTGTGTGATTTTTATTTGTTTGATTGTTATTTGTTTCCGTATGCATGCTTTATTTTTATTGTTGGTAGATCATGTTTCAACTAAAATGGTGAAAATACTTTATTTTGTTGTTTGACTTCGTCTTAACTTCATACAAAGGTATTTCGCAAAAGATAAGTGTAAGGGGAAACCCCAAATATGTTTTTAAGAAACAAAATTGATCATGATTCTCTACAATATTAAATGGACATGTATATTCATATTTGTTAGAGTCAAATGCTTGTATCGAGTCATAATGATGTTTTGCAGGATATTCCAGGAAGTAGGACATAAGTTTTTCCAAAAATTTTCTAGAAACTTAACGTAAAGATTTCTGCAGGTCACTTCTGACGGCGTCATGAGTTTACTCTTGACGGCGTCATGTGTAAAATTCTGAAAATTTTGCTAGTTTTGTTTTTCTAATGGAGTCTTAAAGTTTTTGTTAATTCTTTAGTTTTATAAACTCCAGGAAATCTGCAAACATTCATTCTACAAGCATTATATCTTACATTGTTTTTTAGGACTTGTTAGTATATATAGATTGCCGCCGATTTTACGCGAGGTTGCCTTGTTTGTTTTCTCAGGTTTAACAGGTTATGTATGACAAGAAGATGATTTATATTCTGGAAGGGAAGCTTTGATTGTTCATTTTCTTGGAGGAAGATCTAACCTTGTTACCAAACTATCCACACCGAACGAATCTAGGGAGTATTTGATTTCATTCTTTTACCAGTTTTACTTTTACATTCTTTAATTGAACATTGGGGACAATGTTCATCCTAAGTGTAAGGGGAGGGTAAATGATGATACCTAATAGGATACTATTGCACTTGAGTTTGTTTGTTCGATGGTAGGTGTGTAATAAAACTAAGAGAAATACTTGTTAGTGCAATTTTAGTGCCAAATTTAAAATTTTTTACAACATTTAGGAGTGAAACTTTAGCCTTAGCAAGCGTCTCATGGATAGGAGTCGTATGACTAGCACAAAACCGTACCATTCAGAACAATTTTCCACCTAAATATGTGATGTTCTCCTTTAGATTTGATAGGAAAAGCATTCATTATTAGTGCTTATGAGTGTACCGGTAGCATTTAGATTCTAGAACTTGCGTTAGTGATGCATCCCGAGACCGCTAGTGAGACTACATTCGTGTAGTAGGATTTACTACATGATAAGACGCATTAGGATCACCCTTGTGTTAAACCGGTATCATAATTACTTGACCATTTAAGTCATATTACTTAACTAGTAAAGTCAACTAATTTTTCCCACACCCTTAGCGTTGTACTCATTTTTAGTACATGAAACCCCTAGTACACCCGTCCGAGCCTATCTTTTCGTTTCTAACTTTAAGCATCTTACTTAAAGGAAGAATTTGTTACAACCCACTAAAATGTACACCCAAATCGCCTTAGCCTTCCGTGTATGCACTCATATTTAGTGCATTATTGTTATATGTTTAAACCCTTGGTTAATTATCTAATTGATTACATGGTTGCTAAGTCGAGTCATATCCTTGTACATATTGTTTTGGAACGATTGGAACTCAAGGGTAAAGTACTTATGTTATGGAGTAATGGGGAAGAACATCATATTATTACCCCCATATGTGCGTTAATCTTAAAAGTACTCCAAGTGTTTTGATTATCTTAATTCGAGTCATTAGATTAGTTTATTGTAAAGTATGTGAAAATTCAAGTGTAAGGGGAATGCACATTCCCTATGATGTATTATTTTGGATGGTAGGGTAAGAGTGTATGCAAAAAAAAATAATAATAAAAAAAATAAAAAAAAAATCGAAAAGATAAAGAAAAAGAAAAAGAATAGAAAAAGAAAGGAGAAAAACATACGGACTACCATCCCGTTTCATTCTATGTTTATTTTATGTTTTTGTTATTTTTGATTTATTAGCTTAAGTCGAGTCTAGTCTTGGCTTAGCAACGCCATATTGTACATGTAATTAACCAAGATGATTAACTCGCCACCAGTAAATATTGCCTATATCCAACTAAACCGTGTTTTCCATATCCCTACACCTAACGTTATGACCCTTTAAAAGACCTCTTTGATAGTTTATCCTAGGTGCTTACTCCATGTGGTGGAGGTTTGATCCTTTCCCAAGCCTATGGTAATCTATTTTGCTATGACAGGTAGTGAGAGATGTTTTCCATTTCCATATTGTGATATATAATTTATTACACCCGAGAGATGTGAGTATCTAAACACTATTTGTGAGGTGCTAGTGTATGACCTCCGTGCTTATCTTTGGTCTTTAGTGGAATGATTATTTGTTGTAATTACTTTTATATTAATGTTAAATGACCCCTAACTTGTATTTTGATTAGGATAAAAGCGCATTTGCTTGAGGACAAGCAAATCTCAAGTGTAAGGGTATATGATGAGGCGAAAAATGATCCGTTTTTAGGGGGTCATTTAAGCCCGAAATTGAATTTATTTGATCAAATATTGCCCTAAATCGTTCCTTTTGTGATTTTAGGCACTTTTGGAGTGAATTCTGGAAAAGGAAGCATTTTGGACATTTTTGGAGCATAAAAGTGACGAAAACTGCAAAGTCTTAATTTTCCTTGCTGGAACAGTACCTGACGGCGTCACAAGCTTCTTCATGACGGCGTCAAGAGTAATACAAGAGGTGGAAGTGGATAAAGTCCGTGACGGTCCAGAAAGTTTTGTGCATTAGAGATGACGGTGTCACCTAAGGCCGTTACGTGTAAAATTATAGAGTGATGGCCTAGAAAATTTTCTGAAGGCGTCATGTAGGCCGTCACATGTTAACTTTTCAAAAATTGCGCGCGAAGTAGCTGATATTGTTTTGGTCATAACTTTTGCATACGAACTCGGATTTAGGTGATTCAAAAGCCCACGCAAAGAGGACGAAGAAATCTAAAATTTGGTGAAGAAAGATTGGTCATGACGCCGTCACTCTTTACGGGGTGATGCCGTCAAGCCTTGGCGACATAAAACTTGCCTATAAATATAACATCATAACTTCACTTTTTGTAAGCCCTAAACCCTAAGGTCGATTCCTGGGTTTAGGTGGGTATTTTTCCAGCAACTTAGAGGGTTTCAATCACTTCATAAACATCTTGTAATGGTTTGATGATTGTATCTTAATTCATGACTTCAATTATCCTTATTGTTGCTTGTTCTTTATTAATTATGATTGGCTAATTCACCTTGTGTCTACTTGTGATTGTGTGAAACTTGTATATAATTGATTAGATCTTATTGATTCCTTGTTGATGTTTGTGTCTATCTTCATCAATTAGGGCGTGACACTTCGATAGATCTAATTGGTTTAGTTTATAATTCTTGATTCCTATTGTCTCTTGTTTGGTTGATTGTATTCGATGTTAGGCTTAAGAAAACTGGCAGACTTCTATAGGGTAACATGCTTGAACGTCTTAAGAAACATGAACCAATGCGTACTAGGTTATTATGGTTGTATTTAATGCATGAGCGAATTCTAATGATCCCATGTTAGGAGCTTCTTGCAGGCTCGACATAGGAGTGAAGTATGAGCTTATAGAGTTGGGGAAGTACGTACGCCACCCCATGAATGGTATTAAGCAATACAACCCTTCAATTAAAACAAGGTGTGACAATTCAATTGGTAGAATTGGATAGCTAGCAAGGAATAACATATCATGGGTAGACATGCTTCACATCCCTTGTAGGACCTTAGTTTAGTTTTCTTGCACATTAGTTTAATTAGTAGTTTTTGGGTTAGTTGATTAGCAAATAATTCCGCCCCTCCTTCTAATACCCGAGATTTTTACCTGCTTTTCATAAAATATAAAAACATAAAAAGAATCATCCTTCACCTTTAGACCTAGTTAGATTAATTTCAATCCTAACGACACTATTCTTGAGTTGAACGATCAATCCCTCGGTACTTGTCACTATACTATACTACAACGATCAGGTACACTGCCTGGTGGGGGTTGTAAGTTTCTCGAGATCCCTCGAGAGGTAAAGCCTGGTGCAATTCCCACGCATCAGGTTTGCATGGGTGGATACATGAGCTTGTCTAGAGGTTAGTTAGGTTATAAGGATATAATAAAGCAAAAGTTTAGCTCGGGAAAATCCTATAGGCATTTCTAATCCTAGATTGTGCTTAGTGAGGGACTAAGTTAAGTTAGTAAGGCATTTCTAATCCTATTGTGCTTAGTGAGGGCCTAAGTTAAGTTAGTAAGGCATTTCTAACCTAAGGGTAAGTTAGTGGGTTGTTACACTACCGACGATGCATTTCGACCCTTCATTGTGCACTTATATTAGACTACGAGAGTAAGGACTTTATAACTTTAATTCGAGCTCAAAAACATTTTTATTAATTCGTATGCAGTTGGTGAGTGAGCTTTCAGCCTATTTGTTTATAG
This sequence comes from Artemisia argyi, assembly GCA_030686995.1. Taxonomy (NCBI): domain Eukaryota; kingdom Viridiplantae; phylum Streptophyta; class Magnoliopsida; order Asterales; family Asteraceae; genus Artemisia; species Artemisia argyi. The sequence goes on along the minus strand of CM060708.1, from coordinate 171,907,436 downwards.
ATATAAGCAAATGGATAGATTTTAGGTAAAATACTTTATTATGGATAGTTTGTTTACAATCTTTTTTTATAATTTGCTACATTCCCTATAACTTGGTCATGTTTATTGAGTTGATGTTGTTTCTTAATATCTCGTGAGTCAGAGAGACTACAATTCATTGATTTGTTTTCTCATTTTTTTTGTTCCAATTAGTAACTTGGGATGTTTTATTCTTCGCGGGTTGATTGTGGATTATTGTGGAAGTTAGAACACTTGCAACAGTTGATCCAGCTGATAAGCTGCCACTGAACTATGATCAGGTATTTATTCATGATTTTGTTCCATCGACACTTGCATTCTTGCTTAATGGAGAAGGAGAGATTGTCAAGAACTTTTTGCTTCACACTCATCAATTACAGGTAATCTCCGTCCCACTTTTGGCTAATTGTTTTTTAGTCAGATTTCATAATTTTCAGGCTAAAATTGAAAGTCAACTAACACATAACCTAAGGTTTGTTGAGCTGGTTCAGTAACACTAACTTTAGGTGTTCTATATTCATCAAATTAACCTGATACACTAAATGAGATTGTGAAATAGCCTTAACAAGTGTGTGTGACCTAAACATGTATATACAAATGAGCTTAAGTCTTCTTAATGTGTAATCTCTGAACTATTGTGGTAGTATGATTTCGTTATTGCCAGTAACAAAAATATGAGTTAAAAGGTGAGATCCTATTGAACAACAGAGCTCGTCAATGTTTTAAAGGCCTCAACCCTTCATTGTGTACTTATATTAGTAAGGACTTTGTAACTCTAATTCAAGCTCTAAAATAAGTTTTTTAGTATGCATGAAGTTTGTGAGTGAGCTTTCAGCCTATTTGTTTATAGATATAAGCAAATCGATAGATTTAGGTAAAAAAACAATACTTTATTATAAATAGTTTGTTTACAATCTATTTTTATAATCTGCTACCTTCCCTATAATTTGAATTCACGTTTATTGAGTTGATGTTGTTTCTTAATATCTCGTGAATCAGAGAGACTACAATTCAATGATTTGTATGCTCAACTTTTTGTTCTTATTAGTAACTTGACAGTTGGCACATTTTATTGCTTTTAGAAGCACGGTGTATTTTGACCCATTACCCTACCCACCATCTTTTTCCTTTTCTTTTGTCAGCCGTTTAATATATTTACTACAGTAATACTTTGTTTCTAATTCACTCAAATTTTGTTTCTTATTGGACTTTAAGTTTTACACAACGTGAATCTATTATTGTTATCCTCACGTTAATTCCATTTGCCATATGTTTAAGACTACTCAAAGTGGTGTCATTTTGCATATTTCATAACCTAGGCTAGCTTGTGTTTCTTATTGGAATTGGATCTATTAGTTTAGTTTGTCAAACCATAATCTTATAGCCTAGCTTCTGTCAATCGAATCGAAGTTTTTCTGGGTGTGATTAACAAACAAGTATGTATATATTAGGTGTCTTACTATAATCTTTGACCCACTCTTAACAATGCTTGCGCATTAAAAGAAAAACTTTTATCTTTTTTCATACCATATTTCAGGCATTCATGTACAATTACTGACATCTAATTTATTTATTTTATGTCACATGAGTCTTCAGTTAATGTCTTAAGTTGGCTGGAAAATAATAAGTTAGTGTTAAAAGTTTATGTTGCTTTGTAACATTTATCAAAGTGCAGGGTTATGCTATGGAGCTAGATTACATAATAAGACACCTAGTGAATGTGCTATTAAAGCCAAAATAATGACTGGAACAGAAGTAGGTGAAATGGTTTCAATTACAAGATTCAGGTCATGAGTCAAAGGCCGCAAAAGGGATAGAGATGTATGTCACGATCTCAACTCAAGAGTCAAAGGTCGCAAAGGGATGAAGATGTTTATATAAGTCAGACATGGAAAGGATTGCGACACTACTACAACCGGTGTTTATCAGTGTTTTTCAAAAAGTATCCTGGACTATTACATTCAAATAAGCCATATTAATGGTGTTTAGATATGATTTTTGCAACTTTATTTTTGGGTGTGCAGCTTTTCGCTTTGGTTGATTTATTTTTGTAATTTTCAATTTACTTTAGGGTATTGGCTATTGCACCTTTTAAAGTTTTGATTTTGTACTTTTTTTTTCCCTTCCTTGATATATGACTTTCTAATAAACCTGTAAAGTATAACAAATGTTACTTCTCGGATGCACACTTCAATAAAGATTTAAAATATGAAAAGCATTGGCACAAACATGTTAAGATGCCTGAATTCTATCCTTTGACATGATATGTTACTTAAAGTACAATTTCTTTTGCCACCCGCGAATTTCGCGGGTCTATAGTCTAGTTTAAAAATATATAATATATATTAAAACTAGACTATAGACCCGTGGGTTTCGCGGATGGCAATTAAAAAATTGTATTTTAAGTAAAACATAGTTATATAAAAATTCATACTCATATAAACTAAAAACAAAAATATATTTTATGAATGATCCAAAACAATATGTAAAAGTTACAAAAGCCTCACCAAGTACAAAAAAAAATGACAAATACCATGCTTAAAAAAAAGACAAAAAAAATAAAAATAAATAACTGAAACATATTAATGTAGATAAAGTCACGATAAACAAACCTTTCTATCTTTATCGTATATCAAAATCTTTAGCCCTTTTCGACTTGTGACTCTTGATATCGCAATAGACAACTGACCATGTGTGAACACAGCGACAGGTTTAGGCAAATATATTCCCACTTTCGAAATATTGTCTTTGATTTTTGTTGAGAGTCATTACAAAACATACGAATATTGGGAAATTGTCTGTCTATTAATATCATTTATAAATGCGAACATATCAATAACATATGTATAATGCAATTATAAAAGGTAAAGTTAGAGAGACGAAAGTTATTGAAGAACTGTTATCATCATGATTTCATAGTGAATGTACACCCAAAAATCAAAGCTATGTATCTGCGAGTCAACTTTTGTAATATAAATATCTAATTTACACCAGCAATTAGCCACTATATATAGACATTGGCGTCGAATCTACGTCTAATTAGTAGAACAAAATTATGTTTATATTAGGAGGTCATGTCATCATATTGGGCGATTCACCAAAAGGTTCTTGTAACTTGTTGCTGAGATGTTGTTGAGTACAATCTGAATGGAGAGACTATATTATCGCTAGATATAAATAGGATGATATCAATTCCCATATATTGCACTATATTGTTGCTAGAAAAAAGGAAAGACTAATAAGGCTTGGCCAATAAACAGGGTAAAAAGTGGACATGAAATATTACTTGGTACATAAGCAAAAAGTAGTAAAATTTCCCAAACACCCCTTTTTACCTGTAGTTACTTCAGCTAACAAATAAGTGCAAAAGCAGAAAAGTAGAACATATAAGTAACCCCAAACAGCCGCTTACTACATGTAGTTAATCAGCTAAACATAGCACATACGCAGAAATTCCAAACACCCCTTATTAAAGTGTTGGACTTTGACAGTGAAAGAACTCACATTGTGTGAATGTAAATAGAGCGCCGTTCACTTTATTCCCTTATTTCATTTCTGGTTTGATAATCTTTATCTCAATCGGATCATCCCCGTCCCCATGGTTAAGATCTGCTATCGTCTTGGGTGTCATTTTTTCGTACCTAAGAAAGCTATCAAAGACATAATAATAAAATTGGATAGGGAGAAAAGCAAAGCCACCATATAGGATGCAAGTATATATATAAATAAAATTAAAAAAAAAAAAAAAAAAAAAAAAAAAAAAAAAAAAAAAACTAAAATAGGTAACACATGAACATGAAAATTGTATGTACTCCTATATGCGTTTTAATTAGAGCCTGATCAAGCTATAACTTATTTAAGAAATCTGAGTAAATAATAATATTTTTACAATTTGGTGGGAGATCATGCTGCTCTATGATAAGTATTTTAAGACCGTGAGCCTTATGTAGCCCTCAACAATAGAAATCTATTCGACACCTCATTGTTAACATCGTAGTTATACATTTGAAGTCACCCATGCCCATATATATTGGATACATAACTGCTATAAAAATACATCTTTACTAACACAAAATCATGCCTAAATGCGTTACAAATAGGTTACATATATGCATGACAAACCTTATGAATATGTCGCACCACTGGATTTCTGAGCATTGCTGTAGCGTTTTTGTCGAAGCTCATATGAAGAGAACGATGCACCAACAATATCGTGATCATTAGCAAGAACATTTTGCTCTGAGAATACCTGTGTATTTGAATGTTACAGGCATCTAGGGAAAATTGACATGAGAGCATGAATTTAGTAAACACCCGTTATGAAATGAAAATTCTCAATTAAAACCCCTCTATACACGTTTTAGACTAACATAAAGATATCAGAAGCCTTCTTCTTTAGTCTAGGATTCTCAAAAAAAAATAAGCGACTAGGCGAGAACAAGAAGGGGTCGTCGTCCGGCGGCCGTCTACTAAGCGAAGAGCCGCTCACTTCCTTTTATTCGCACATAAGATGTGCAGGTAGTCTAGGGGAGGAGAAACAAGCTAGCCCCGCCTACCTCCCATCTATATCTATAAGCGGCAATGGTAAGAGCTGGTAAGCATGGTAACTGTATTGGCGGCCGGGGCCGGTGCTCCGCGTTCAATCTAGGTTCTTGTCTTATGTACACCCGGGGAACCTCTTCAATAGAAGAACCCGTGTGAGTGGGATGGGATTGAATCATTCATTCAACTTTTTTGTCTTCTTTTGTCATCCATTTCATGTCAACTCTAATTAGTTATAAAAAGGCCTAATTTACAAAGGGAACGTAGTTTCCCAGGAACCAAAAGGTTCCCGGTAACCGGCCGCATCGGCCTGGTAACCTTCGTTACCGTCAGCATTTGGTACTCCTAGATAGCTTCAATAGTTCACTGAATTTGGTGTAATAAACCGAAAGCCCTTCAGAAAGAAAGAAATAAAAATATAAAAGATAAGAAAGGTTTTGTTACAGGAACCAATGGTGAAGAAGGTTACCTGCTTTCGGTGGACGTGCCAACGAGTTCAGTCGAACAGCATAACGAGTCTAAGGTTACAGAAGCATTCGCCAACTTTGATAGGCATAGCATTGCAAGCAAATAGAGCAGAGAGCTTACCCTTTCTTTCTATTAGAGTCGTGAGCTTGTTGTAGTCGGTCCTAAAGGGAGAACCTTTCTGCTTACTTGCTATATCCCCGCGTCCTTACACGGCTCGTTCTTCGCTTCCCCCTCTCCCTTAGGCCATATGGAGTATAGCCAAGTGGTAAGGCATCGGTTTTTGGTACCGGCATGCAAAGGTTCGAATCCTATTACTCCAGATTCTCAACAAATAAAACAAGCTAAAGAGAAAATTCGATTGTACTCAGATTGAACATGGCAATGAATGTAAGTGTGCTCTCTGGGCCTTACTTATTGATGACTGGTCGGCCAAGCTAAAGAGAAAATTTGATTGTACTCAGATCGAACATTCTCAGCTGATGACATTGAATGATTTGAGGACGCTGGGTGGCCAAGCTTGCTTGCGCATGGGCTGTTTCGTCGTGGCTTGGGGTATAATGGTTCGGAGAGATCAACGAGCACCCCACACTGCCATGCCAACCACAGCTTTTGAATCAATTTTGGGGTGATCTTTGACCAGCCGATGTAGCGGGAATGGGATATTGAATCAAAGTCAATCGAAGACAAGTGACTTCCCCTTTTTTTTGCTAAGGAAATCTGCTAACACTCTAAACAATTCCTGAGACGACTGTTCTCTATGGCTAGAGAACAGCCTACATCCGAACTCATACCTACAAGCCTATGGATACTGGCACCTATTCTATTTCCATTGGACATTTGAAGTCTGACTTATTTCGCGGGACCAGGGCAAAAAGACGAGTTACTATTTTCACGAGCTCATTTGGACTCATAAATCCCCTATTGATTGGGAAATCCTCAAAGGTTCTTGAATACCCACCTACGGCTTTGATTGTTATTACTTTTGCAGGAGCTATGACGTCATTCCTTGCGGAAACCACTGGAATATTGAAGAACGATCTAAAGAGGGTCATAGCTTATTCAACTTTCAGTCAATTAGGCTATATGATCTTTGCTTGCGGCATCTCTAACTATTCGGTTAGTGTCTTTCACTTAATGAATCATGCCTTTTTCAAAGCATTACTATTCCTGAATGCAGGTTCGGTGATTCATGCCATGTCGGATGAGCAAGATATGCGGAAGATAGGGGGCTAGTGGGAAAAATGACTCTGTTTCCGTCTTTTGAAAGAAGTAAGGTGTTCTTCCTTCATCCTCCATCCACACTATGAAGGCCGGCCGGAATATGTTTGGCTGTTCAATAGCCAATTCCATTTCGGTTCATTTTGGTATGCTGGGAAGATGAAGAGATGAACTTTGGAATTCAGTTACAGAGAAATTCAACAAGAAGCTTTCGGGTTGGAAAGGTGCTCGCCCTATTAGGTCAAGCTGGTAAGGCCTTTTTTTTAATGAAATCCACTCTTCAAAGCTTGCCTTTATTCCCTCCTAGTCCGGGTCCCGAAAGGAATGGCTGGTAGGATTGAAGGAATTCGGACGAGATGTCCACATTTTATATTCATTTTTTTCAAGAACAAGAAGTTTGACCCCCTTCTAATTTTTCATTTTTTTCTTATATTTATTTGGATTTTTGGGACTTATATTGAATGTGGGTCATTTCTTGGTGAACATGATCTGCCATAATCTCTTCGATCCCTTCATTTATGTGCCAAAATAAAGAGAGATTTGGTAGGAAAGTGGAAGATACTTTTTTGTATATGATAATTAAAGGGAGTGGGAAAGCTGCCGTAATTCTTTGGAAAAGCGCGAACAGCCACTATAACATCGTTAGATGAGCTTCAGTTGCGCCCCTTTGTGAACGAGGGGATCGAAAGGCCAGCCAAAAGAAGTACGGCTGAGTTTCAAGACTACGAGACTAAGAGTTAGGACTAACCGCATGTCATCTTTCTCAAAGTCTGAGCCTGACACCTCTGTTATTACATCAAACAACAACTGAATTGGGATCAAAGAATTCAGGGATTGGATTTGCCCCCGTCTATCTTGTGTTCAACGAAGGAAAGCGCCCTTCCTTCTTCAGTTGAAAGACATCTCACGAAAGAGCTACTTCAACTGAAGAAATTTCTTTAGTAGCGAGAACCCTTCCTACTCGAGAATAAGGTCCCGATCAGGTTGTTTTAACAAGCTAGTTAGGTCAGATAGGCTAAACTAGTAGTTCGTTCATGCGTGGAATTGCGCCCTCGCAAAAGGTTTTACCTCTCAAGGGATCTTGAAAAGCTTGCAATCCCCACCAGGCAGTGTACATGTTCGTTGTAGTATAGTATAGTGACAAGCATCGGGGGATTGATCGTTCAACTCAAAGAATAGTGTTCACTAGGGTTAAAACTCACTAAAACTAGGTCTAGAGGTAAAGGATGATTCTTTTAGTATTTTTATATTTTAAGGAAAGCAAGTAAAATCTTGGTTTTTGGAAAGAGTGGGGGAATTAGTTGCTAGTCAACTAACCCAATTAACTAAAGATGCAATCAAAATAAACTAAACTTAAACTAATTTGTGGTGTAAACAATAATGAGAGAAAATTGTGTTTACTTAGATTTCACTACTCCTTAGCTATCTTTTATAGGTTGATTAGTTTGTTACAATTGCACGGATGACGGGTTATATTCCTTAATACCATTCGTAGGGCCGTGTACGATCTTCCCTAACTCTATAAGCTTCTACCTCTTCCTATGTCGAGCCGATTACAAGCTCCTAAGATGGCCTCATTAGTAGTTACCTACGCAGTAAATACAACCAATATATCGTAGTACACCTCCGATCATGCTTCTTAAGACGTTCAAGCAAATTACCAATTGGAAGTCTGTCAGATTTCTTAAGCCTAACATCGAATTCATTCATCCACAACAATTATAAACATCAACCAACCCATAATCAATATCTAAGTTTCATTACATCTAAGCAAACACGAAGAAAACCTAGCCTAGCATGTTAAAGAGAAGACAAGCGTAAGATATAATTGTTAGCATTAAAAGTGACGATCATTATTGAGTCAAACAGTTAGTTAAATATGTTCATGTAATAGTTAGTAAAGGCTAGTTTATTAAGTTTATGTGTATTATTCATGCTTGTATAAAGTCTAAGGGCTAGTTATGTAATATGGTCAAAGATATGTGAAGCCCTAGACTACAAGTATAAATACCCATGTATGGCCTCATTTAGAGGTTGGTTCTCTTGGTAATATCAAAGTTATTCATTTCACACACAAGAGTTCCCATTCCTCTCTCTCTTCTCTCTATCTCTCTCTCTACTTATCTCTTCCATTCTCAATACAACTTGTGTTAGATATTCGAAGCAAGGGTCCTAACAAGTGGTATCAGAGCCTAACAATGATTTAGGAGGGTTAAGAGTTTGTTTGGTTCGTATGTTTTAAGCTTTCTCACGTTTTTTTTTCTTTCTTTAAAAAAAAAGTTCTTACTTTTCTTGTTTTTCTTGGTTTTTAACACTTTTTTGATTACAAACTAGTGTTATAAACTTTTTCTAACAAGAAAGTTTCAACCTTTTTGAAAATTTCAAGCTTAAAAATTCGAATAGGTTTTTGTACTTGTTTTCTAGATCTCGAAAAAGTTTTATAAAAATCATCAAGTTTGGAACTTTCTTCAAGTTTTGGTGTTTTTAAGCCTAGAAGTACAAGAATCTTGGAATACATACTTGATTTCGGGGTGCTTTTTGTTACACGAATTTTCTGCCACATATCGAGAACTTTAAAACACCTTTTATCGAGAACTTTTCTACAAGTATCTTCAGACGATTCCGTGGCTTACTCGGTGTTTTTCTTCCTTGTATAAGTTAGAAAAAACACTTCGACTTGGGATACTTCTCTAAATTGTATAATTTAGATAAGTTTGGATTTATCGAGAATCTTGATAATTTTCGAGAAACTTGATAATTTTCGAGAAACTTGATAATTTTCGAGAAACTTGATAATTTTCGAGAAACTTGATAATTTTCGAGAAACTTGATAATTATCGAGAACTTGAATAATTTTCGAGAACTTGGCATTATTTTTGAGAACTTGAAAAATTTTCGAGAACTTGAACAATTATCGAGAACTTGAAATAATTTTCGAGAACTTGGCATAATTTTCGAGAACTTGAAATATTTTCGAGAACTTGGAAATATTATCGAGAACTTAAAAAAATTTTCGAGAACTTGGCATAATTATCGAGAACTTGGGAATTTTTTCGAGAAAAGTGGAATTCTTGTATCGTTTGATCAGTAACTCCGCTTTCGACTAACTCAAATCCTATTTCGTTGGAAAGATCCATTCATCTACACAAGCTATCCTATCAATTTCAAAAAAAAAAAAAAAAAAAAAAAAAAAAAAAAAGAGTTTTTTGGCGGGAAAATTTGAGTAAAATTTATTTTTCACACGAGACTTAACATTCAATTTTTACGCGAGATTCAAATTTTGGTAAAAGGTTGAAAATTTTGGCCCGAAATTCAAATTTTTAGGCCAAAATTCAAATTTTTTCGGCACATTTTGGCGTAAAAATTTTCAAAACTCAAATTTTTCTGGTATCTTTAGAATTGTATTTCTTTGTGTTTTTCAAATTTTTAGAAAGAAAATTTTCGTATTCATTTTTTGGAGGGAAAATTTGAAATCAAAAATTCAACCGAGAACGTTTTTCAAAATTCGCCAAAAACATCTAATCTTCTACAACAACCTTTGTTATCTTAAAAGATCCTAAGGTCAACTTTATCACACATCGCTTAACAATGGAAATGAAAATGCAAATCCAAGAGAGAGATTCAAAGAAAGCGTTTACAGTGTTCAAGTCATATGTAGGGAAGGTCATCAATACTTATGGCTTAGAAATAAGTTTCGATGAGGCATTTGAATACTACGTCAGAGACCGATTTCATCATTTCAAAGAAGAACTCATCCAAAACCTGAATCAACTTGAAAAGCATTTTAATGAAGAAGAACTTCATACGCATAAATGCAAAGAATCTCTTAAAGTCATCCAAACTCAGTTTCAGAGAATATTTAACCCTTGGATAATGAACCAGACAGTGTTTATCGATGCGTTTTATAGAAAATTTTGGGTAAGCTATTCTACCTTCAGAACTCAATGCATAAATCAAATGGATGAACTCGAAAAGATACTTGATGCTGAGGAAGCTGAGTTAAATGAAATTGAGAAGCTGAAACGGGAAAGAGAGCAGATTGAAAAGGATATGCAGTTAAAAGAAAGAGAGCTAATTGAAAGAGAGATGCAGTTAACGGAAAAAGAGGTGATTGAGAAAGAGACAAAGAAAGATTTTCAAACAGAAGAGTAAACGGTCAATGAGGGTGATGCATCAGATGATAGTTTGGTTTTCACGGGAAGTGATTCATCTTCAGAACAGCAGGTTGAAAGCAGCAGTCCTAGCTATGATTCAGATACTGATGGTACACAAAGGAATGAAGCTGTTTGGGACACCGAAGATGATCATATCAGACCTTCATCAGATACAGAGATATTGGCTACGGTACAACATTCACATGCTCATGATAATGTTGATATATTTGAGAATATGTTTGTTCATGATCAGACACATCCTGCGCATCCTGAGTCTATTAGTGACACTTATGTGGTGGAACAAAATGATAGTAATATCACTTTTGATACTCCAGATATGGATCCTAATAGAGGTGAGCCTGCCCAGGATGGATCTTCTTATGAACAAGATCGTGCCTTATTTGCATCATTGATCAATAATTTCAAACATGAACTTGAAAAGTGCAAAGAGGACAATCGCAAAGCTAAGCAAACGAATGTCTTATTGACACAAGAGCTAGAAAGATTTAAAGAAATGGAAAAAGGTTTTCAAAATGTAACAAAAAGAAAAACTAAACTCGAATTTGAAAACTCAAACCTTAAATCTCAAGCTCAAAAGTTTGAAATGTATGGAGAGTCTGTTAAACCACTTTTAAAAAGAAATGAAGAACTTGAAGTTGGTTATAGAGAAGCTGTTCTTCGTGAAAAACGTTCCATTCAAAATCTGGATACTCAAATGGTTGTTAACAACAGAAAGGTTCAAGCGCTTTTAAAAGAGAACAATGAGTTAAAAAGTGAAAATTCAAAGCTTCAGAAAACCACATCAAATTTTGAGATTGTAAACACAAAACTTGAGAATGAAAACCAAGAGTTTTTGAAACGAACAAACGATCTTGAAAACAAACTTCGAAAATTGGGACAGACTTCTCAGACATTCAACATGCTGCCTACTAAAGATGAGGAGGTTGAGAAACAAACATCTGGAATTGGTTTTGAAAATAGTGCTCAGTTGGAAAATGGAAAACCATGTTTTTTAAACAAAGGGAAAAAGCTGACACCTATTTTGTACAACGCTGAAGATATGGGAAAAGAATTGTCAGATGATCTTTTGTTTGAGTCTCAAGATATTTTAAAATCTGAAGAGGAAAAACGTTTGAAAGTAAAACAAACAAAAAACCCACTCTCGTATCACGGCTTTGTGTATGGTGGTCTACAATTGACTGATATACCAAAAGAACCTTTCAAAAGAAAAGACACAAATGTGAAAAGATTTTTCAAAGAAGCTCAACTTGCTACTTATGATGCTACATTATGGCAAAATAAAGCAAGGAAACAATTTTGTAATCTTAAACATCACATTGAGCATACGTTAAAGGTCATTTGGTCTAAGCAAGTAAACATCGATAACAGCGTTTTCTCTAATCCTCTTTCTTCAGATGTACGCCTTAAGATTGAAGTCCAAAAGATTTTGAAAGATGAGATTGAACCTCATGTGAAAAATCTTAACTTAAGTTTTGAGTACTTTGAAAAACATCTTGTCACTGAAATGAGAGAAGATTTAAAATACGTTCATTCTCTTGAAGACGAATTTGATGAAAAATGCTTAATACTTGACATTCAAAAGGAATTTTTCACAAATCAAATAGAGTCTTTCAAATCAAAATCTGTTTGCCATGAGAAAGTGAATGAGAATTTTGAACAAACATCTTCTTTGAAATCTGAAAATCTTTGTCTCAAAAAGAAAATCACCGAGCTTTCACAAGAAGCAACTGATGTCAAAGCAGAATTATCAAAAAGAACTGCTCACTTTGAGAAACATCTTGCAATACTCGAAGCACAAAGTATCTCTTTCCAACTCAAACTGCAAGAGAAGAATGAAAAAATGTCTTCTGAAAACTCTTTGACATCAGTGCTTAAAGAAAAAGAAAAGATTTTTGAAGAAAAATGTAATGATACCAATATCAAGTTTGATTTAGACGAACTTGATACAAAAAATCTTGAATTGGAACATGCTGTGGCATCATTACAAAAAGAAAATGAGCATTTGAAACAGACTTACAAAAACTTGTTTGATTCAATCAAGCGGTCAAGAGTTCAGAATCAAACTTCAAACAAATCTGACGCTCAGATCGTCCCAAATCATCTTTTTGAAAAAGAAAAATCTGTGCTTCAAAAGAAAATTGTTGAATTGGAAAAAACGGTTGCACAACAAACCAAGGATTTTGGTGATGCCAAAAATGATTTTTCAATCGAAACAGACAAATATGAAAAATATTTTGCACATCTTGAAAATCAAAATGCTTCTTTGCAAGAAAAACTGGCATCATCAGATAATATTTCTCTTCAAAAAGAATACAATGATTTGAGAACGTCATACAATGCCTTAAAAGCGAAGTTTGATGTTCTTAACCGGTCAAAAGGAAAATCTCAAGTTTCAAACGATTCTAAACCACAAGTAAGTGTTTCGGAGAAGGTTTACACGGGTGAATCTTCAAAACCGTTTTCGAAAAAGGTTTCTCAGTTTACAACCTATTCTTTGCAAAAAGGAAGGAAATTTTCAAAGAGACCTAATTTTTCTGAAACACTTACTCCTCAACAGGTTTCAAATGCAAGTGCTCTAAAAGAACAGAATCAAGTTTTTCAAACTCCATACTCTCGTTTTACTCCGGTAAAGCCAGTGTGGAAACCAAAGCAAAGCCGTTCAAAACATTTGAATTATTCATACTCTGAAATGCTTCCGCTACAACAAAGGAATGGCTATGCTTTGAAAAAACCAAATTCTGAAAGGTTTCCATTCATCTCAAAAACGAATTTTCGAAATGAAACACCGAGTTTCAACAATGGATGGAACACTTCTTCTTCAAGTTTTAAAACTCCAAGAGAAACACCGAGTTTCTCAAACAACTTACAAAAGCAAAAGAGTTTTAAATCACCGTTGATTCCACGAGCTTTATTTCAAAATGAAACACAGGTTTTCAGTCCTCGTTGGAATTCAACTTCTTTGTCTCGGATTGACACAACTTTCCGTGCTTAAATGGGTTCCAAAAGTTGTTGTCTAATCCAAAAACATAATGGCTTTCGTATACTTCAGTACGAAACCCGGGCTTAAAATAATGACTTCTTAGTACTTCTGCTAAGGACTCGTTCTTCAAATAAAGGAAAGTGCTTAATCAATCAAAGGTTTAAATATTTTCGTGCACTTATCCTAAAAACATAATGGCTTATGCACACATAACAGTGTATAACCCGTGATTTTCAAAGAAAGGACCCTGTTGCACATTTATGTGTGACAATCCTAAATGATAAGAAGACTTCTCTCCAAAAAGCTTATCAAAGTCTTCTTAATTTTTTTGTGCAAAATTTTGAAAAATGTTTCTAAAGGTTTTCAAAACTTTTCAAGATACTACTCCCTCAAATCCTTCAAAGCAGATATTTAATCAAATTGTTCTATTTTTGAGGGGGAGTAATATAAAGTTGTTCCAAAAAGATCATGCTTAAAGGAAACGAATACGGAATTAACAAACATCCGTTTCTCCCATAAGCTATCCAAAAACAACGGTTTTAATCAATTGGTATCAAAAATACCATGGATATGCTATTTTTGAGGGGGAGAAGACGTGATTAAAATGTGATCGTCTTGAATCTCAAAAGAGCTCGACTCAGAAATGACCCAAGAATTGACGAAACAACAAAAGTTAGTAATCGAAAAGACTTATCCTCGACGGGTAATAACATCAAGTTAGTTACTAGAGCTAGTTGTCACCTAAAAGCTGACAATGGAACTCTTTAACTAGCCACGTAAGCGTGTCTCGAAAAGGATTTGTCTTAGTAGAAATGTACCGTTTCGAGAAACTTTCTGTGGACTTGACCAGGCCGGGTAATAACTTCAAGCTAGTCTAACTAGTGATGTAAGCGTGTCTCGAATCGGTTGTGTCCATTGAAAGTGAATCAATTCAAAAGTGCAAACTCCTCATGCATGTGCAAATTTCATAAAATTCCATGAGCACATGTGAAGGGGGAGTCCTTCATGAAATGTAAAACTCTCGAAGTGTTAACAAAGTATGTTTTATAATCATAACACTTTGAGAGATTTTCACAAATGGTTTGATGGCATCAATAGGATAGTCATGAAGTTATAAGGTGACTAAGGTTAGGGAAAACCGTCCTATGATCCGCCAGAGCCGGAGGGATCTACCCAAGGACAATTCCAATAGATTAGAATTAGAAGTCCTTAGGTGTGATTGAAAAAAGGAGAAAATGAGAAAGGAGAAAGAAGGGGTTGAAGAATTAAAAGGAAAAGTTATGAAAAAGGGTGAAAAGAAATAGCCCTCCATATGTTCAACCTTAGGGCAGACACCGGGTTCAAATCATATGCTACTGGTTGTTACCAAGGTGACACTGGTATTGAAGACAAGACGTCATGGACCCAGTGACGCACTGCACTTAACCTTCTAGCCACTCAAGTTCTCTTAAAAGAGCTTGTTTCATTCTCACGGGGAACCGGTGTAATCTATCGACTTATCTCTTAGAGATGGTTGATATTGAAGCAGGAGACCCATCCCTAGTCTCCGCATAGGAAAACCAAGTGTGCACTTATCGAGTCTAGAGCCATGAGATACATTAAAAGATCTCTTAGGATACACTTTCCTATGAATACACTTGTGTTCGCCAAAAAGGACACAAGTTGTAAGTGTTTTTATGAGATCTACGGATCTTGCCTTTTCTATCATGATGGTTACTTTGTCTCAAACGGTCTACAGTTGTGGGGTGATCTCCAGCAACTCACCTGAATCATTGATGTACTTCGGTGGATCTAGTAAGCCCTCTCGGGGGTATCTGGTTCAGGAACGGCCTTGGCAAGGGTTAGAGAGAGTTTTCACACTATGCTGTTAACGATCTCTAATTCCGAACCTGTAAGTACCGGATGGTTTATTGCTAACTGTTTTATGCAGGTACTGATGAATGTTCCATGGAGAAAGACCGTTACCATCACTCAAAGATCCACATGCTCATACCCTGCAAAGCTCTCTTCAAAGATTAAAGCAAAGCAAAGTTCAGAACGTTTCTAAGTCAAAATCAAAGAATCTACATACTAAAGAAACAAAGATTAAAGTCAAAGAAAAGAGAACTTCGCAAAGATTCAATGTCAAACAAAGTATGAGCATGTTGGAAAAGACGTAAAGACTACAGAGTGAAGATGCTGATCAAAGGCAAGAACAACCAAACGACATTTATCAAAGATCACAAAGCATGATTGGAACAAAGAATCTAGCAAAGCTATTACACAAAGACTCAAAGTTCAAAGAGAACAAGCTTCAAAGATCAAAGATCAAGGTCACGAAAGAGATATCTCAATGATCACCCTTAGGGGGAGATTGTTAGCATTAAAAGTGTTGATCATTTATGTAATCAAAAGGAGATCTCAATGATCGTCCCTTAGGGGGAGATTGTTAGCATTAAAAGTGACGATCATTATTGAGTCAAACAGTTAGTTAAATATGTTCATGTAATAGTTAGTAAAGGCTAGTTTATTAAGTTTATGTGTATTATTCATGCTTGTATAAAGTCTAAGGGCTAGTTATGTAATATGGTCAAAGATATGTGAAGCCCTAGACTACAAGTATAAATACCCATGTATGGCCTCATTTAGAGGTTGGTTCTCTTGGTAATATCAAAGTTATTCATTTCACACACAAGAGTTCCCATTCCTCTCTCTCTTCTCTCTATCTCTCTCTCTACTTATCTCTTCCATTCTCAATATAACTTGTGTTAGATATTCGAAGCAAGGGTCCTAACAATAATCAAACAACACATAGACATATTGAATGATTTGATAAATGTCACACCCCGCCACGGCGGAAACGCACGGGTGTAACTTCATGGATATCATTATAACACATGGTGTCTATATAGAGAATAACTACATGCAATAAAAATGGCAAAGTATAGACACAAAGTGACATAACAATACCCGAAAGATAACAACATGATAAACTCCAAACGCAAAGATAAACCACTTTCAATGCAACTAAGGTCTCGTCTAATCACATCCTTCTATCTTATCCTTAGAAAGCTCACCTGAAAATGATGCTTAAAATGTCAACATTACGTTGGTGAGATTCATAGGTTTAAGACTCACACACACTAGGCAACCAAAATCACTGTGATTATAAAACATAGCTGGACAAATAATTATAGTTATCATATAAGCTACATGTATCACAAGGCAATATCACACATAAGGCAACCATCGGGCGGAACGTGCCCACCGATCCAAATTCACAACATACCGGGCCGGAACGTGACCCCCGCTCCAAATAATAGGTAAATTAATACCCTCCGATCGGACCACACAGCATAAAAATAGTGAGTAGGGATGCTACTCTCCAATTAGGTCGTATGCACGAGCAACAGGGTAAGCACCCTCCCAATTGGACCACACAGCAATCACACATCATATCATTACCGTTCACATATAGCATAAATACGATAACATTAAAAGTCCGAGCTCTTTAACACACATACACATAATCACAGTAATTCAAATCATTTAAGACATGCATCATTCCCATCCCAAGTTTAAAACAAGGTAAAAATATGGGACTATAAACTCACCTTAAACTCCGCAGCTTCCATAAAACAACTCACAATCTATAGCACACAAAATAATCCACATTACACAAGGTCAAGCTAAAAGCTACAACCCATGTAATACACATATGATGGATGTCTAAGACTCATATGACCCACCATGGATCTCCTAGACACCACACTAACCACTACCATAACTAACACTCACTAAATCCCTAGCACTCTTAAAATCAGAAAACGCAGAATTTTTGGTTACATTCGCCCACATAAAATCACGACAAATAAAGCTCAACAACTCACACCAAAAATTTACCATGGTCTCTCATAAGCATAGAAGCTAATCCCAGAAGGCCATGGACCAATAACATACACAAGTACTCAAAAGAAAATCAAACTTGTCAACTACTCAAATTCAGATCTGAACGCACACCAAAAAGTTTTGATCAACACAAAATACTTCCACAAGTTTTTATCGCGAATCCTTTTCGTGGTAGTCTAATATAACCTAATACTTAACTATTCCAGTAGGTCTAGTCAAAATACCACTTTTACAACCACAACTCACCCTCAAACTTTTACCCAAGTTCTATCCCGGTTTGACAGCTTTGACACCTTAACAAAGAAAAATCAAAAGACCAACTTCCCGACCTTGAAATCAATCGTGGCTGGACTTTTTGGAAAGCTCTTTCATTATACTTCAATTTAGACCTAAAATTCATGACCTAACTCTTCACCATCTGTTATTTACACTCACATCTTTACAGCCTTACAAATCTGTCAAAACCCTAACTCAATAACTAGCATGTTTTACGCTCAATTCTCTTAACCAATCACCATACTATTATCATTAATTGATCCCAACATGTTTAATAACATTAATTTACAGAAGTTAACATAAACCCTAATCCATCATATAATTATTACATGAATTATATTAATTAATCAATTAATTGAACATAGGGTTTAAAGATTTTACCTTGATTCTTGATTTTAGCTTCAAAACTATAAACCCTAATTTTCTTCTTCCCTTGCCTCCCATAAACGACCAAGACCAGAGAAAAGGAGGTTTGGGGTGTTTTGGTTTTGTATATATACTATCCTAATATAATTCTAAATTACCCTTTTAGTTAGGAGTTCTAATTGGACTAAAATTGGGTTTCCTTTTCCTCCTTATCCCCCTTCTAACCGAATTTTACACACACACACACACACACACACACACACACACACACACACATATATATATATATATATATATATATATATATATATATATATATATATATATATATATATATATATATATATATATATATTATTTTTTTTATTAAATTTATTTATTACACTCAAAACCTCATACTTTTCATATTTTATGTATTCCCATATCGTAACCAAACGTCTTACGCGATAAACCTCAGTTTTTACGACAAACCGGAAAATTATCATTTTCAAAACAAAGTTTTCAAAATAGATTTTCACACTCTTTTATAAGCATAACACATAAAAACAAACTCTTCGTAATTTGCTAACGCTCAAATACTTGAACGAAGACTCGTTACGCAAAAACACCAAAACACCAAAAACTACACAAGTCATTTCTACACCACAAAGGTGATGAAAATGAACTTTCCCAAATTCCAAACTTTCCAAATCACAATAAAACCACTTACGCAAAGGGATTTAGTGCTAAAACTCACCTATATCACACTTATATCACTACAATCACCTATAACACATCAAACAAACGTCAACCGAGTCAAGACTATCAGTCAAACCGACCTGCTAAAACCACGGTTGTTACAATAAATGACTTATCTTCAATTAAGCATGGAAGAAACAAAGGGTTGAAACCCTTGAAAAAGCTGTAAAATTCGTCTAGGGTTTACTCCCTTAAAGTTCCACACAATGAATGAAAATTAGAAAACTATATATAGATTTTGTCTTCTGACGGCGTCAAGAGTAATGTGTGACGCCGTCAACTCGCCGCCAAAACAAACTCGTATTGCCTAGATCCACTTCTGACGCCGTCACTCTTTATAGGTTCTGGGCCGTCACTCTTTGCATTAACTCTTGATGGCCTTGACAATTTTATACGTGACGTCGTCACGACCCCTTCACAAAACATTCTGGCGCGTCACGTGTATTTGATTTATCCACCCTTTTGTCAACTCATGACGTCGTCACTAGAAATATGTGACACCGTCAAGTGCAATTTCCAGCATGCTTTTGAGACTTTGTCATTTACTTCACTTTTTCGCTCCAAAAACGTCTAAAATGCTTCCTTTTGTGAAATTCCTCTCAAAAGTATCTAAAATGACAAAAGGAATGATTTAGGGCAATATTTGATTAAATAATCTCGACTTTGGATGAATGAATGAAATGGGATGGTAGTCCGTATATTTTTTTTTTCTTTTTCTTTTTTTATTTATTTTTTCTTTTTCTTGATTTTTCGATTTTTTTTTCATACACTCTTGCCCTACCATCCAAAATAATACATCATAGGGGATTTTCATTCCTCTTACACTTGAACTTTTATATACTTTACAATTAACTATTCTAATAACTCGAATTAAGATAATCAAAACACTTGGAGTATTTTTTTAAGATTAACGCGCATATGGGGGTAATATATGATGTTCTTCCCCATTACTCCATAACACTAGTACTTTACCCATGAGTCCCAATTGTCCCAAAACAATATGTTGCAAAGTTCATGGGTTATTCTTGTAGTCAAGAGAGAATTCATTCCTTCTGATTTGTTCAGAAGTTTAATACTGATGGGCTTCTCATAGGGTTGACAAATGTTTGTGTGGCCACGCCCAAAGTCTATCTGGAATACGTTCAGATGTTTTGATAATTTTGTTCAATCATAAAGAGACGAGAAACAGAATTTAATAAAGAACCTCACATCTTTATTAATGTAGTATTAGAAGCGAAAGGATAATAATAATGATGAATCATTAAAGGTTTTTCCAGGAAACCTAGCTCAGGTCGAACTGGGGGCATTGGAGTGTTGCAAGACGCCAACCAGTGTCATTTTACTATTAATAGATATACGAGTGGGAGCTGTTAAAAGTTACGTATAAATATTAATATGTAAAAGACTAGTATCGAACTCGAGACCTCGGGATTGCACACATTACAAACGAGAATAAAGTAAATAAATATATATATATATATATATATATATATATATATATATATATATATATATATATATATATATATATATATATATGTTATATATATCGATTATATATATTTATAAACACTTGAGGGACTAAATAATTGTTAATTATTAAACGTATGTATTAACTATTATTAGGAACGAAAGAACGAGGACTAGAGTGTAATTTGGAAGACAAGAAAGTTCCGGAATCCCTTGTGGGATGCATAACCGGTCGACCTAGGCCCAATTGGGTCGACCCATGCTTTGCTTGTCCTCCAAGATTTACAACTAGTATATATACAAGGCCAAGGGTTATACCTAATCATCTTTTGTGCACACACACTCTAACCCTAAAAGTTTTCTTTGCCTCTTCTCTTTCTTGGCCGATCGGCAACAAACCCACAAGGGTTTAGGGTCGATTTTGGTTGTTCCAAAATTGTGTTTACGTTTACTTGCATAAACCTTTATTCGTTGGTAGTTTGTGTGTACAAGAACGAGGTAATTACTCACTACAGTAATTATCAAGAGATCGATAAACAAAATGGTAAGGGGTTTATCATTGATCTATTTTACACAAGTTCAAGGTTTATTGAAGTGCATCGGGTATGTTCTTATTTATGTTTTAGTTATCTTTATACGTGTTATTATTGATCCTAGCTTCCGCAATATGTGTTATTTGATTGTCAAACACTAACATTGTTAACATAGTTAAATCCTCCTCCAAGAAAATGAACGTTGAAAGCTTCCTTTCCGAAATAATAAATCATCTTCTTGTTCAATATAACCTGTTAAACCTGAGAAAACAATCACAGCAACCTCGCGTAAAATCGGCGACAATCTATATATATATATATATATATATATATATATATATATATATATATATATATATATATATATATAT
The DNA here is from genome assembly GCA_030686995.1 of Artemisia argyi. NCBI lineage: Eukaryota > Viridiplantae > Streptophyta > Magnoliopsida > Asterales > Asteraceae > Artemisia > Artemisia argyi. The sequence goes on along the minus strand of CM060708.1, from coordinate 171,886,393 downwards.
ATATATATATATATATATATATATATATATATATATATATATATATAGATATATATATATATATAAGGATATAATGCTTGCGGAATGAATGTTTGCAGATTTCCTGGAATTTATAAAACTAAAGAATTAACAAAATCGTTGTAGTATAGTATAAGTATTCCCAATAGGCTTTACCTCTCGAGGGATCTCGAGAAGCTTACAACCCCCACCAGGCAGTGTACCTGATCGTTGTAGTATAGTATAAGTATTCCCGCCTGTCACGCGGGTGACCCGGGTTCGATCCCCGGCAACGGCGCCAAAAACTTGATGCGTGGGAATCGCAACAGGCTTTACCTCTCGAGGGATCTCGAGAAGCTTACAACCCCCACCAGGCAGTGTACCTGATCGTTGTAGTATAGTATAGTGACAAGTACCGGGGGATTGATCGTTCAGCTTAGGAATAGTGTCGCTAGGATTAGAAAGCCTAAATTACTAGTTCTAAAGGTGAGGGATGATTATTTTTGTATTTTTATATTTTTATGAAAGCAAGTAAAATCTGGGTTTTAGAAGAGTGGGCGGAATTAGTTGCTATTCAACTAACCCAATACTAAGATGCAATCAAAATAAAATACTAAAAATGAAAATAAACTAATTATACTAAGGTTGTGAGCAGTAATTGGAGAAAATGTGTTTACTTAGATTTCACTACTCCCTAGATATCTTTTACACGTTAATTACTTGTTATAATTGCATGGATGACGGATTGTATTCCTTAATACCATTCATGGGGTGGCATACATAACTCCCCAATTCTATGAGCTCTTATCTCCTCCTACACCATGCCCAGCACAACTATAGGGATTGTAAACAGTGGCTCATGCATTAAATACAACCAATAAAGACCTAGTACGCCTCGGTTCATGTTTCTTAAGACGTTCAAGCGTGTTACCATTTGGAGATCTGCCAGTTTTCTTAAGCCTAACATATAAATCATTCATCCAAAACAAGAATAAACAAGTAATCAACACATAATCAATATCTAGGTTTCATTAGATCTAAGCAAACACAAAAGAGATCTAGCCTAGCATGATAGAATTAAGACAAGAACAAGATATAGACAACCAACACATAGACATATTGATTGAATTAGAATAACACTTATCTTGATTAATCATGCAAGGTATCAAGGGGTTGGAACCCTTGAAAAACCTGTAAAGTTACACCAAAATCGTCTTTAGGGTTTCTCCCAAAACTTCTCTTTTTAAATGTGAAAAACTAGAAAACTATATATAGGAAAATAGGGATGACGGCGTCAAGACAAACAATGTGACGCCGTCACCTCGCCGCCAAATACTTCCTCGGACAGCCTTGATCTACTTCTGACGCCGTCAAGGCCTAGGCCGTCACACAAATTACTCTTGACGCCCTGTGTGTGACGCCGTCATCAACTACGGATTTTAATTCTTGGGGTTTTGACGCCGTCAGGAAAACTCTTGACGCCTTCATGAACTACGGATTTTAATTCTTGAGGTTTGACGCCGTCAGGGAATTACTCTTGACGCCGTCACCTACTGTTCCCAGCATGGAAAATTGAGACTTTGCCGTTTTCTTCACTTTTATGCTCCAAAAACGTCCAAAATGGCTTCTTTTCCAGAATTCACTCTCCAATTACCTAAAATCACAAAAGGAACGATTTAGGGCAATATTTGATCAAATAAATTCGGATTCGGGCTTAAATGACCCCCTAAAAACGGATCATTTTTCGCCTCATCATATACCCTTACACTTGAGATTTGCTTGTCCTCAAGCAAATGCGCTTTTATTCTACTCAAAATACAAGTTAGGGGTCATTTAACACTAATATAAAAGTAATTACAACAAATAATCGTTCCACTAAAGACCAAAGACAAGCACGGAGGTCATACACAAGCACCTCACAAATAGTGTTTAGATACTCACATCTCTCGGGTGTAATAAAGTAATATAACATTATGGAAATGGAAGATATCTCTCACTACCTGTCATAGCAAAATAGATTACCATAGGCTTGGGAAAGGATCAAACCTCCACCACATGGCGTAAGCACCTAGGATAAACTATCAAAGAGGTCTTTTAAAGGGTTGTAACGTTAGGTATAGGGATATGAATTACACGGTTTTGTTGGATAAAGGAAGTTTTTACTGGTGGCGAGTTAACAATCTTGGTCAATTACATGTACAATATGGCGTTGCTAAGCCAAGACTAGACTCGACTTAAGCTAATAAATGAAAAATAACAAAAACATAAAAATGAACATAGAATAAAAAGGGATGGTAGTCCGTATGTTTTTTCTCTTTTTCTTTTTTATATATATATATATATATATATATATATATATATATATATATATATATATATATATATATATATATATATATATATATATATTTTTTTTTTTTTGCATACACTCTTACCCTACCATCCAAAATAAATCATCATAGGGAATGAACATTCCCCTTACACTTGAATCTTTACATACTTTACATTAAACTAATCTAATGACTCGAATTAAGAGAATCAAAACACTTGGAGCACTTTTAAGATTAACGTACATATGGGGGTAATAATATGATGTTCTTCCCCATTACTTCATAAAATAAGTACTTACCCATGAGTCCCAATCGTCCCAAAACAATATGTACAAGGATATGACTCGACTTAGCAACCATGTAATCAATTAGAAAGTTAACTTAGGGTTTAACAAATAACAATGATGCACTAAAAATGAGCGCATACACGGAAGGCTAAGGCAATTTGGGTGTACATTTAAGTGGGGTGTAACAAATTCTTCCTTTAAGTAAAATGCTTAAAGTTAGAAACGAAAAAGATAGGCTCGGAGGGGTATACTAGGGGTTTCGTGTACTAAAAATGAGTACAACGCTAAGGGTGTAGGAAAAATTAGTTGACTTAACTAGCCAAGTAATATGACTTAAATGGTCAAGTAATTATAATACGGGTTTAACACAAGGGTGATCCTAATGCCTCTTATCATGTAGTAAATCCTACCACACGAATGTAGTCTCACTAACGGTCTCGGGATGCATCACTAATGCAAGTTCTAGAATCTAAATGCTACCGGTACACTCATAAGCACTAATAGTAAATGCTTTTTCTATCAAATCTAAAGGCGAACCTCACATTTTTGGGTGGAAAATTTTTCTGAATATACGGTTATGTGCTAGTCATACAATCTCCTATCCATGAGACGCTTGCTATGGCTAAAGTTTCACTCCTAAATGTTGTAAAAAAAATTAAATTTGGCGCTAAAATTGCACTAACAAGTATTTCTCATAGTTTTATTACACATCTACCATTAAACAAAACAAACTCAAGCGAAAGTGCACATGTAAGGTATCATCTTTTTACCCTCCCCTTACACTTAAGATGAACATTGTCCCCAATGTTCAAGTAAAGAATGTAAAAGTGAAAAAGTAAAGAGAATGAAATCAAATACTCCCTTGATTCGCTCGGTATGGATTATAGGTTGGCCAGATTAGATCTTCCTCCAAGAAAATGAACAATCAAAGCTTCCCTTCCAGAATATAAATCATCTCCTTGTCGAACATAACCCGTAAATCCTGACAAAATAGACAAGACAACCTCGCGTAAAATCGGTGGCATCCTATATAAGTTACTAAATCCTAGAAAACAAAGTAAGATATAATGCTTGTGGAATGAAGTTTGCAGATCTCCTGGAGATTATAAAACTTAATAATTCACAAAAACCATAAGACTCCGTTAGAAAAACAAAACCGGTAAAATTTCCAGATTTTTAACTCCTGACGCCGTCAAGAGTAAACCTCTGACGCCGTCAGAATGGACCTGCAGAAATTCTTATGTTAAGTTTCCGGAAAATTTCTGGAAAAACTTGGTCCTACTTCCTGGAAAATCCTGCAAAACTTCATTATGACTCAATACAAGCATTTGACTCTAACAAATACGAATATACATGCTCATTTATTATTGTGGAGAATCATGATCGGTTTGTTTCTTAAAAACATATTTGGGGTTTCCCCTTACACTTATCTTTTGCAAAAATACTTCTAGGTGGAGTTAAGACTAAGCTAAACAACAAAGTAAAGTATTTCCACATTTTAATTGAGAAACATGATCAACCAACAATAAAAATAAAGCATGCATACGGAAGCAAATAACAAACAAACAATTAAAATCACACAAAACATGGGTTGCCTCCCAAGAAGCGCTTTTCTTTATTTACGAGTCTTGTAGCTAGACTCAAGATCATGGGTTACTACGTGATCTCATCATTTGAAATGATATACCCCATGTAGTTGCGATCATTACTATTATGGTGGTAGTGCCTCAACCTATCGATACTCGCAATCACTATTCCACCTAATTTGCTTCTCAATTTAGCTACCCCATCTTGGCTCAATCCTTCGATTGTGAATGGCCCATACCACCAAGGACTTGGCTTATCGGGTGGTATTGTTGTTTCCAAGTGTCTCAAGAGCACCAAGTTCCCTTCCTCAAATGGTGTATGATTTTTTTCGTGTCGAGTATGTTCGAGTTCAACCTGAACCTTACTGCTTTTTCTCCTTTCATCCTTAGCTTTCTTATAGCTTTTGATTCTTGCCTCCCATGCAAGAATCTTATTCTGAACACGAATGGGTGTCGCGCCAATGTTGTTTTTGATCATTCTCCAACTCAAATTCTCATGCTCACTTCGCGGGGTCATGGGGAAGCTAATCTTTCTTTTTCCAGATTTAAGCTCAATCTTCCTACCTTCATACTTAATGACAGCCCTAACGGTGGTGGGGAATGGTGCCCCAAGGATTATTGGCATGCATCCGTCCCCTTTATCATCGATGATCATAAAATCAACTGGGTACATGAATCCAGCGACATTAACTAACACATCTTCTGCGATTCCTAGGGGGTATACGTACGAGTGTCCAACAAGAGATAACCTAACACGAGTAGGTGTTGGTATTTTTGACGTTAGTTGGATGTAAATAGTTAGGGGCATAAGATTTACTTCCGATCCTTGGTCGGCGAAAGCACTAAGATGTTTCAAGTCCCCGATGCTCGTTGGTATTTCAAAGTTCCCACATGCCACCGGCTTAGTAGCCACTTTCTGTACCAGTAACCTCTCGAATACTGATCCTCCAGGAAGCGTATCATACTCATCTTCCTCTTTCTCAGGAATCTGTCCGGAGGATTGGTTACGCCCATCACCCTTAATCCAATTTGTTATGGTGTTTTTTTTTTATATCATGTTTCAGGTAGTAACTCAAAGGTTGGGATTCTGGTGGTTTTTCTAAGGTCTGTTTAGCAGGAGTTTCTACCTTCTCGTTATCTTTATGGACAATGGTGATGGAGTTAACAAACTGGGTGGTGGGAGTGACGCTTTCTTTCCTTAGTAGTATTCGTTCGGGGGTTCTCTGGTTGGCATACTCCTCCAATAGACTCAACATCTCATTCATTTTCTCCTGCATCTCCTCTTTTTGTTTATAAACTGCTTCTTCGAATCTAGCAAGCCGATCTGAGTGAGTTGCCATATATTCTCTCATCCTAGCCTCAAACTCCGAGCTAAGTTCCTTGGGAGGGGAACAAGGTGGGGTGCACCTTTGAAAAGTCTCGACATGTTCTCTAGAAGGTAACTCAGATAATGGTGCCGAAGTTGGTTTTGAGACAGAATTGATAGTAGCCCGTCTAGGACTCAAAGGTCGCCTTTGCCTTTCCTCAAAATAGTCAACTTTTGCCTCAAGTTTACATAGGAGTTCATCGGGGATTTAGGTGGTTCCTCCAGATGTCGAGACTGCATTGATGGCCGCTTCTATCGTATGTTTAAATTCCCACATCTCATGATTATCAACAGCGAGCTCTTCGATAATTGCCCAAGACTCCTCGGCGTTCTTATCACGCAATTTACCTCCCGCGGCCCTGTCGATGGTGCGCTTAGTGTGATAGTCAACATGGTCGTAGAAAATCTGGACTAATAACCAAAGGTTTATGCCATGATGAGGGATCTTGTGGAGGAGATCCTTAAAACGGGCCCAAGCCTCGTAAAAAGTTTCACCCCGCTGTTGCTCAAACATCAAAATGTCCCTTCTAAGCATTGCAGTCTTTTCCGGCGGAAAGAATTGGGTAAGGAAGCGATTGGCGAGATTGTCCCATGTAGTGATGGATCTCGCGGGTAAACGCTCAAGCCATTGACTAGCTTGATCTCGTAGAGAGAATTGGAATAGGCGTAAACGGTTAGTCTCTCTAGTTTCAACACCTAGGTCTATGGAATCTACGATTTTGAGAAAGTCCTTAAGATGTTGGTTTGGATCTTCGGAACGAAGTCCATGGAATGCACATCCGCTTTGCACCAACCGGATGGTGTCGGATCGCAAGGGGGTCACATTGGCTCCGGTGAGCTCAATGGTGTTTCGGTAGCCTTGGTGGCTAGGTCGGGAATACTCTCCTAAGGTTCGGGGCCTAAGGAGTTCTAATGGTGGGTTTTATTGTGGTGGGATGACGGGTTCAAAGATGTTACCACCTTCCATGATGTCGGATGGTAAAGAGTTACGAACAAAAGCACGAAGAAATAAGATAGACTAAAGAAGACCTAAAAATAAAAAATAAAATCTTACTAGAAAGGAATCTAGCAAGTAGACCTAATAAAAAGAAATTCTAACCTAGACAATAATTATTCCCCGGGCTGCGGCGCCAAAAACTTGATGCGTAGGAATCGCAACAGGCTTTACCTCTCGAGGGATCTCGAGAAGCTTACAACCCCCACCAGGCAGTGTACCTGATCGTTGTAGTATAGTATAAGTATTCCCGCCTGTCACGCGGGTGACCCGGGTTCGATCCCCGGCAACAGCGCCAAAAACTTGATGCGTGGGAATCGCAACAGGCTTTACCTCTCGAGGGATCTCGAGAAGCTTACAACCCCCACCAGGCAGTGTACCTGATCGTTGTAGTATAGTATAGTGACAAGTACCGGGGGATTGATCGTTCAGCTTAGGAATAGTGTCGCTAGGATTAGAAAGCCTAAATTACTAGTTCTAAAGGTGAGGGATGATTATTTTTGTATTTTTATATTTTTATGAAAGCAAGTAAAATCTGGGTTTTAGAAGAGTGGGCGGAATTAGTTGCTATTCAACTAACCCAATATTAAGATGCAATCAAAATAAAATACTAAAAATGAAAATAAACTAATTATACTAAGGTTGTGAGCAGTAATTGGAGAAAATGTGTTTACTTAGATTTCACTACTCCCTAGATATCTTTTACACGTTAATTACTTGTTATAATTGCATGGATGACGGATTGTATTCCTTAATACCATTCATGGGGTAGCATACATAACTCCCCAATTCTATGAGCTCTTATCTCCTCCTACACCATGCCCAGCACAACTATAGGGATTGTAAACAGTGGCTCATGCATTAAATACAACCAATAAAGACCTAGTACGCCTCGGTTCATGTTTCTTAAGACGTTCAAGCGTGTTACCATTTGGAGATCTGCCAGTTTTCTTAAGCCTAACATAAAAATCATTCATCCAAAACAAGAATAAACAAGTAATCAACACATAATCAATATCTAGGTTTCATTAGATCTAAGCAAACACAAAAGAGATCTAGCCTAGCATGATAGAATTAAGACAAGAACAAGATATAGACTACCAACACATAGACATATTGATTGAATTAGAAGAACACTTATCTTGATTAATCATGCAAGGTATCAAGGGGTTGGAACCCTTGAAAAACCTGTAAAGTTACACCAAAATCGTCTTTAGGGTTTCTCCCAAAACTTCTCTTTTTAAATGTGAAAAACTAGAAAACTATATATAGGAAAATAGGGATGACGGCGTCAAGACAAACAATGTGACGCCGTCACCTCGCCGCCAAATACTTCCTCGGACGGCCTTGATCTACTTCTGACTCCGTCAAGGCCTAGGCCGTCACACAAATTATTCTTGACGCCCTGTGTGTGACGCCGTCATCAACTACGGATTTTAATTCTTGGGGTTTTGACGTCGTCAGGAAAACTCTTGACGCCTTCATGAACTACGGATTTTAATTCTTGAGGTTTGACGCCGTCAGGGAATTACTCTTGACGCCGTCACCTACTGTTCCCAGCATGGAAAATTGAGACTTTGCCGTTTTCTTCACTTTTATGCTCCAAAAACGTCCAAAATGGCTTCTTTTCCAGAATTCACTCTCCAAGTACCTAAAATCACAAAAGGAACGATTTACGGCAATATTTGATCAAATAAATTCGGATTCGGGCTTAAATGACCCCCTAAAAACGGATCATTTTTCGCCTCATCAATCATTATGACTCGATACAAGCATTTGACTCAAACAAATACTAATATACATGTTCATTTAATATTGTTGTGGGTCATGTTCAATTCCTGTTCTTAAAAACAAATTTAGGTTTCCCTTACACTTATCTTTTGCGAAATACCTTTTTATGAAGTTAAGACAAACAACAAAGTAAAGTATTTCACAATTTATTTTGAAACATGAGCCACAAACAATAAAAATAAAACATGCATACGGAAACAAATAAAATCAAACAAATAAAACTTGGGTTGCCTCCCAAGAAGCGCTTTTCTTTATTTACGATTCTTGCAGCTAGACTCAAAGTCATGGGCTATCGCGTGTCTCTTATGCTCACATACCCAAGTGTGAGCCATCTAATAGTTGCCTCATCTTTCTTATAGTCATCACTTAGCTCTAAACATCCGCGATAATACCTTTTGTTCTTTTCATGAGGATATTTAAGCCCTTTCCTTTTATCATTCTCACTTAGCATATCGAGAGGTGGATACCTATTACATTTCTCAATAGAAAAATCCTTGAAACTAGGGTGTGCACGGGGCATTTGGTAAACAAAATCTTCATCCCCGTCCGAGAATGTAATTAACCATTCCATAAGTTTTTCAACTAGGTTGGTTAACCTTTTGAAGGGTTTCCCAAACACAACTTGGGTTAAGTTATTGTCGATAAATTCTCCTAGATTCTCCATAACCATAAACTCAACCAAATAAGCAAGGCTTCCTACAAACACATGCAATGTCTTTACCCTAGCAAAAATATTATCTCCTTTGTGTTCTAACTCATTTACCATAATTTTATTGTATTCACTATGCGAGATTATGTTCATTGGTAGAGATGAATTAAGGTAGGCATCAAAGCTCCTAATTCCATCTTACAAGGAAACTACATATTAAATGAGCTGTCATTCTCAATCCTTGTCCTAGGGTCGACATAACTAAGAGGGTTCATCTCATCTTCCATCCTATCCTCATTAATCACATCACCATCATCAAGGTCCTCATCGGAGTCCGAATAGTAAAAAAGACTAGCCCTATGGTCATTATCATGGTCAGACTCCTCTATCTCAGAATTATTGTCAAAGTCATGGTCAGGCGAGAGGTTAGGTGGGTTCTCATTTTCCACTAAAGGGATTGGGACGGGTAGTTGGAAAATCCTACGACGAAAAACACGAATAACAGGAATCAAACGATCAATGCTATTGTTATCCATCGAGATAGTTTATGAACAAAGGAACGAAGAAAAAAAGATAGACTAAAGAAACCTATAAAAATAAATTAAAAATCTTACTAGAAACGAATCTAGCAAGTAGACCTAATAAAAAGAAATTTTAACCTAGACAATAACTATTTCGCGGGTTGCGGCGCCAAAAACTTGATGCGTGGAATTGCGCCCTCGCAAAACGTTTTACCTCTCAAGGGATCTTGAGAAGCTTGCAATCCCCACCAGGCAGTGTACCTGTTCGTTGTAGTATAGTATAGTGACAAGTACCGGGGGATTGATCGTTCAACTCAAAGAATAGTGTTCGCTAGGGTTAAAACTCACTAAAACGAGGTCTAGAGGTGAGGGATGATTCTTTTTGTATTTTTATATTTTAAGAAAAGCAAGTAAAATCTCGGTTTTTGGAAAGAGTGGGCGGAATTAGTTGCTAGTCAACTAACCCAATTAACTAAAGATGCAATCAAAATAAAATAAACTAAACTTAAACTAATTTGTGGTGTAAACAATAATGAGCGAAAATTGTGTTTACTTAGATTTCACTACTCCTTAGTTATCTTTTACAAGTTGATTAGTTTGTTACAATTGCATGGATGATGGGTTATATTCCTTAATACCATTCGTAGGGCCGTGTACGATCTTCCCTAACTCTATAA